>VWYK01083054.1:0-26152 GCA_013399775.1 Semnornis frantzii | reverse complement strand
TACAAAATCTGGACTGATTTTGTTAGACAGTATATGTCTCCCTACCAGAGCCAGTACCTATATATGTCTAAGAGGCAATGATAGTTTTCATCTGTTTTGAAAGGAAGTACGACACCGGGACAACTCAATGTGAGTGCTAAGCAAGGAGCCCCACTCTTTATTAGAGCATCAGACATTTATACTAATCACTAACTANTCAATCCCCAACATTCATCATTGAATCACAGAATGTTAGGGGCTGGAAGGTACCTCAAAAGCTCATCCAGTCAATCTCCCTGCCAGAGCAAGATCAACTACACCAGGTCACACAGGATCACATCCAGACAAGTCTTGAATATCTCCAGAGAGGGAGACTTCACAACCTGCCTGGTCAGCCTGTTCCAATGTTCTGTCACCCTCACAGGGAAAAAATTCCTCCTTGTGTTTCCATGAAACTTCCTATGCCTCAATTTCCAACCATTGTCCCTTGTCCCGTCATCAGGCATCACCAAAGCAGAGCCTGGCTCCATTTAAGGCCAGGCTAGATGGGGCTCTGAGCAACCTGATCTAGTGTGAGGTGTCCCTGCCCATGGCAGAGGGGTTGGAACTAGATGATCCTTGAGGTCTCTTCCAGCCCTGACAATTCTACGATTCTATGATTCTTTTCTTTCTCTTCTCTACTGTCCCTCTGCCACCTAAGCTGTGGAAAACTCTTGAAGAATCTCCTTAACCAGACTGGTAACTCATCCAGCTCCAAGAGCAGATACCTGGCATTTTGCTTACATATCCATGCCTACTGGTTTTCTTTTTTTTCCTTTTCACTAAAGTTGTTTCATGGCAAGTAAAACATCTAAGTCTACGCTGAAAGACATTCTTGCTTTAGGAGACAGGCTCCCTGTCTTCCAAACACAAAGGGCAAAAACTCTTTGAACTCTTAAGAGACTGCTGCCTATGATTCCTCAGCAAGTGATATAAGTATGAATAAACTGAAAAAAAGTTGTTCCACTCACGTTCCACTTAAATAGGGAGCCTAAGAAATGTCTCCCAAGGGAAATTAGAAGAGGTGTACTTTGAAAAACAGGTGCTTATATATACCTTTATATATATATAAAAAATCAAAAAGGGATGGATAGGAGAAAAAAAATCTATCTAGAAAATCAGGCATCTGAACTAGTCTTCCAACATCTGCATCTTGCTGCAGTCTCAGGCATCAAGAGCGTCACCCTCAATGCAACTTCTCTTTTGTGTCCTTCAGTTTGCTCTTCAAATTCAGGCACTAGCGACTAGCACTAGGAAACCATAAAAATCAGAGCTTTAAATGCCATGCTTTTATTTTGTAATACTTCATCCTTCTGGTGTCAGTTACTCCACATTTTTTCTTAGTTTTTGTTAAGTCTCTGCACCTCCGTAACTCTGTAAAGCAGTTTATGGTATCAGGATTCACATACAGTCCAGGCTGCAGGTTTCTGGTCATTTCTAGAACAGGACTAAGTTGATGAGAGTCTAAGTCCCAAGCAAAATTTATAAGCACTACTCACTTATTATTTGAGAATGGATTTATTAAGACAATCCTAGTGCATAAAAGGCTTTTGTAATTAAATTTTTTTTAAAAGAAAAAAAAAAGAAGTAAAAGGAGGAAGACTATTATGACAAGCTTTTTAAAGAAGTAAGATCGTTGAAGTTTCACTGACAGCTCCAGTAATAATCCTAACCCTGCCAGCATGGTGGTGACGAATCCTTATGTTCTCATCAAGTGTCTTTTCAGACATGCTGTCATGGGAATTGGCATTGTTAAAATACCATCACATTAGGTTCATCCATACGTGAAAACAACTTCAATGGCCCTGGAGAAACGCTAAGGCTTCAAAGACTTCAGTGGCTGCTAATCTGCGCTTTCTGTATGTGGGAGTCTAACCTGCAGGTTCCAGCTCAGTTATCTACATGGGAAAAGCAGTGAATGCTTTTAAACAAATATTTTGTGCCTTAATTTCTGTCAAAATTATTTGTTTCCCCTTTGTTTGGTAACGTTTATGATTTGTGATTTTGAAAGGAAACTCAGGCTTGTTTGCATGCTGTAAATTAAAGGCCATCAGTCCTTTCTCACAGAGTGGAAAAAAGGATGCTGTCAGTGCTGTCCTTTGCAGGCTAAGGTTGATGTGTAACAGCAGCTGCCTTTTCAAAGAGATGTTGTTGGTGCTTTTAAAAGCACATTACCCAAAGCTGCATCTTTTTGCTATTATTATTATTGTTATTGTTGATGTCGACATTGTTATGATTGATTGATTGATTGATTTAGGGAAAGTCCATAGTTTCTTTTGTTGCCAGTGGGTCAAGGAAATCTTTGCAGAAGAACTCGGACAGATAAAGTGACACAGAAGCTGTAAGAAACATTCTTACAGTCAGGGATTCATGGATATTACAGGTCATTGGTTGTACCTAGATATACTCATATTATGAGTGCTCTCTCCGTGATTGCCTAAACCTAGCAGTTCTGAAATTACAAATTAACCTGCAGCTTTCATACTGTTTTTGTAGATAGTTCATTTTTTCTTAATTATTTTTATTTCTTACATTTTTCAGCGCTTGGGAGTATAAAATATCTTACATAATGGCTAGCAATTATGGTGGAGCAGATGGAAAAGAAGAATGTAGCCTAAAAGAGTTAAGTCTGAGAATCTGCAGTGCCAAATATTTCAGAACCTTTTTTTATTTTTAAGGTTGAAACTTTGGATATTAGGTATTTGCACACTTCTAGTTACAATCTCTATGATTCTGTAACATTGGTGGCTCATATGCATTGTGTGATGAGCTTGAGAAATTACCCCTTAAATAAAATTGAAATACCTGACTAACTGAGGAGGTTTGGAACTAAGATAAAGCTGCATTTTACAGCAAGCTGAATATACATACATATACACAAAATATGTTTACATGTATTTACAGCTATTTACAATTTGGAAATAATACAGAAATCCAGTCCTCTCCCCCTGGACAAAGAAAGCCCAGAAGGGGCCAACGCACCTTCTCCTCTCCCACCAGATAGGAAACCAGTAAGATCCCACCCGTTGTCTGGTCAACCAAGGTTGACCTCCATGGATGGAAGAGCAGTGGAGGAGGTGGAAGGCAGAAGTTAAAGGGAACAAAAAGAGAGAAACTGTTTATATATTGGCTTTTTATACCAATTAGCAAACCAATGAATGATAGAGACATTATTATTTTTACAACCAACACCCTGCTCATTCACTTTTGAATATAAAGAATGTCCTGAGAGTTCCTCTCTCTTTGTTTCTAATTTAGAACCAAAACAGAACCTTAGCTCTTTATCTGCTACAGGTTATAAGCAATTTTAAATCCTGTGTAATTTTCATATAAAGCTGAATGATATCCACCCATACACTACAAACCTGGGTCACTTGGTTAAATTTCAGTGCAACATTCTGTGGAGATTTGGGTTCTGCCTCTGTGTTGAAGCTGATGTTTCTAAGCAAGATTCAAGGTAATTATTCCCTTTATTTGCTAAACCTGTGACTTGCAGTGTCCAGTCTCATAAGTTATATCAGTTTGAAGGGAGTCTGCATGCAAGACAGAGCCAGGCTCTCCTCAGTGATGTCCAGTGACAGGACAAGGGGCAATGAGTGCAAGCAGGAGCAGAGGAGGTTCCACATGAACAGAAGGAAAAACTTTTTCACTTGAGGGTGTCACAGCACTGGGACAGTCTGCATGGAGAGGCTGTGGAGTCTCCTTCTCTAGAGACGTTCAACACCTACCTGGATGCTTTCCTATGTGACCTACTCTAGGGGGTTCTGCTCCAGCAGGGGGTTTGGACAATGTCTTTCAATGTCCCTTCCAACCCCTAACATTCTGTGATTCTGTGATGCATGATTTTAAAACAGTAATAGTAAAATAATGCTGATGTTGATATTTTGTACCAGCATCACAGCACGTTGCTCCAATAAAATCTTTTCATTTTGCCATGCCTTTTCCAGTATGCTGAAATATGATATTAATTTTAAACTACAATCAACTGCAAAACATCTGATTGATACAAGTGCAATTAATTGTGCAATGATACAATTAATTATCTTAGTCTTATGAAAATGACATGTTGTATAATTCGTATGTAAAAGGAGAGATGTTAGTTTTTTCTCACTGCTTGTTTTTCCTTTACAGTTAGCACATACTAACAAAATACAATATTCCAGCAGCAGTGTCAGTGAGCAGAAGAATGTACCTTTTTATGGTTTGTAGCTTCTTTTCTAAGCTATCTAGCTACCTTCAGTCCTAGGTTTTTCAAGTGAAGAGTTAGGTTTTATCCTTTTGCCTATACCTTCTGCCCAGCATTCCTTTCTGCTCTCTCTACATTTTGAAATAGTGTTGAATTATTGTCCCAGGTATGAGTGGCTATTGATAAGCAAAATGCCCAAAGTCAAATCATGGCAGAGCGCTGTCTCGTTACATTAAAAGGTGAATGCAGCACCTAGTCCTCTTTTTTTCTCTGGGTTCTTCTAAGTTAAGTTAGGAGTCAGATGATCACATGATCACAGAATCACAGAATGTCTGGGGCTGGAAGGAACCTCAAAAGCTTATCCACTCCAACCCATGTGCCAGAACAGGATCACCTAGAGCAGATCACACAGCAATGTGTACAGGTGGGTTTTGAATATCTCCAGAGAGGGAGACTCCACAATCCCTCATGGCAGCCTGTTCCAGTGCTCTGTCACCCCCACAGGGAAAAAAATCCTCCTTACGTTTACATGAAACTTCCTGTGCCTCAACTTCAACCCATTGCCTATCCTATTGACTTGGCTGTGGGATTTCACAAGGCAGGAATTACAAAATCTGCAGTTATTTTATTTCCAGAAAGCCCCACCCACAACTTTATATAAAATTGGTTAGTTTGGGTTCAGAAATTCGTTGGGGAAAATCTTCAGCATGGATGCTTACAGGAAATTTAGTAATTCAGGAAAATCAGAAAGCTCGAAAAGTTTTGCTATAAAAAACAGCTTTGCCAGACTTACAGATAAAGGCAGCCTGGAGCCTAGGGAACGTCTGTGCTACTCATGGCAGTGGAGTAGGAATTCAGAGATAGTCCCTTGGCTCCTTGTGGGCAGTCTGGCAGTACCTTGAAGTGCAGATCGTGGGGCAGCACAGGGTAAAGCTCAGGCTGCTTGCAGCGTACCCACGATTACGGCAGAGGCAGNTGGCAGTTCGTGACTGCCAGTCCGTGGCTAGCAGTCCATGGCTAGCAGTCTCTCTTAAAGCCCTCTCAAAGTCCCCCGTAGCAGTCTCCGGCAGTCTGCTCCAAGTCTGCTCCTTTTCTGCTCAGTGCTCCTAAGTGCTTCCAAGTGCTTCCTTAGTGCTCCCTAGATAATGTGTCCCATTGCCATGTATCTATGCTGGGGCGATTTGCTGTCCCCTGTTCCAGCCTGCGGGGGTGGGGTAAGGGACTTGACACCTACACCTTTCACATTCCACACCCCGGGAACCAGAGGTGGGGGGAAGCAGAATAGCTTCCCGCCCCATTCAAACCTTCGGTGGGGCAGGGACTTGGGTGTACCCTGCCACACCTATCATCAGGCATCACTGAGCAGAGCCTGGCTCCAGCCTCCTGGCACTCACCCTCTACATACTTACAAACATTGATGAGGTCACCTCTCAGTCTCCTCTTCTCCAAGCTAAAGAGCCCCAGCTCCCTCAGACTCTCCTTGTAAGAGAGATGTTCTATTCTCCTAATCATCTTTGTGGCTCTGCGCTGGACTCTCTCAAGCAGTTCTATGTCACTGTTGAACTGGGGGGCCCAGAACTGGACACAGTACTCCAGGTTCAGCCTCACCAGGGCAGTCTCTGGGCAGGAGATGATGATTTGTAGAAAGCTTTGACCCTGTTGTACAGCTGCAGAACTGCCCCTAACACAATACCAAACAACCTCATCTTTTCTATAATTAGTTGGAAAGTCAAAGGTTCAAGGAGAGGGCAATATATTTATTGAAAATGAAACTGTCAGAAGTTTTTGACATCTCTATTTTAACAGCACTTAAGTGACTTGGGAGATTACTGCAAGAACATTCTAGTTGTTTAAAAAAGGCAAAGCATTCATCTAAATGAACCCCCCCCCCCCGCCGCACACACCCCCCTGACACACACACATCTGAATATTGAGAGGGTGGGTAATTACAAGAAATAATTTGCATTTGATTTGTTTGACTAGCTCCATGCCGCAGCAGTGCTCTGTACTTCCATTCAATATTTTTGTTGTCAGCAGACATTCAAAGGGAAGTGTAGTTCCCTGTAGATGACATCAGGGAGTATGTTCATAGTTATGTAGCATAATATCATACAAGAAAGTGTCACATTGTGATTGCAAGTTGCATATCATTGCACATCAGGCTTTGGAGGACGCTGCATTGGCTTGCTGATATATTATGCTTCTCTAAATAAGCTGGTAAAGTGTGAGAAGTAGGTTGCCTCGTATATCAAGGGCACAAAACAAAGGTACACAGGGAGGTGTTCAGAGATCCTCCTCTGCTAGACCTAGCAGGGCATTTAAGATTCTTTTCAGTAGACCTTTTGTTAGAGTAAAACATTTTCTAACGCTAACTTTTCTCCTGAAAAAAAGGTACTGCTAGTTGTTTCCTTGTGTAACAGAGGTTCAAATGTTGTAGCACTTTCAGTTACCCCTATCTGAGCGGTGAATGTCAAGTGGATGGGGCCAATCTCTTTTCTCTGGTCAGCAGCAGTAAGAGAATAGCTGCATCCTATATCTGAGAGTGAAAAAAGAACATCAGGTGAAGAGAACCAGTCCTTGGGACTGCAAAAACATGGTGCAGCCAGTGAGGTTATCTAAACCAGCTCAGGCCACCCTAAACCCCCATTTTGACTCTGCTTTTCATTTGCACTGTTTTGTGTTCTATACCAGATATCATTAGCATCAAACTAGAAAATCCATTTCTGTATCTGATTGTATTCCTGAGCCTAATCTGGTGTTTTAAGGATTTGAAAGTTGACAACACCTTGAAATTCAACCCAAAGTACTTTGTAGAAAAGGAACACACCTGCTGCATGCATCATTGCATAGCAGCTTGGCATGACAATGATCAGGGCAAACAAACACAGAAGGGTGGATTAGAGACTATTGCACATGTAGCTGAAGGTAAGTGAATATGGTAAAACATCCCAACACATACCTCAGGATCCTTTTTGGAGGCAGCAGCAGAGAGCCATGAGGATGATCAGAGGGTTGGAGTACCTCTCCTGAGAGGAGAGACTGAGGGAGCTGGGACTGATCATTCTGGAGAGGAGAAGGCTCTGAGGTGACCTCTATGTTCCAGTTTGCATCCATCGCTCCTTGTCTTATTACTGTGCACCACTAATCGGCCCCCCTCCACTTAACACCCATCCCTCAGATATTTATAGACATGACCAGATCCCCTCTCAGTCTTCTCCAGACTAATATTTACAGCACCAGTGTTTTACTTTCTAAGTAAACATCACAAACTTGGATGTTGATAGATGTTTTAATCTTAAATACATTAAGACTTAGCAATACTCATTCTCCAAATAGTATACTTGCTCCATTTTTACTGTGGTTTTCATTTGCACTGTTCTGATATTAGTAGTCTTTTGGAAACTGATTACCTATTTTGAAACAAAATAGTATTTTTTTCTTTCAAGAGCAATGCTTAAACTTTTGTGCAGCTCTTTTTCTGACATTGTGCCTTACACTTCAATTAAAATGCAATCTGAAGGGAGGTTGTAGCCAGGTGGGGGTCAGTCTCTTCTCCCAGGCAACCAGCCACAGAACAAGGGGACAGTCACAGGCTGTGCCAGGGGAGGTATAGGTCGGATATTAGGAGGAAGTTCTTCACAGAGAGAGTGATTGGCATTGGAATGGGCTCCACAGGGAGGTGGAGTTGCTGTCCCTGAAGGTGTTCAGGAAAACACTGGATAAGGCACTTAATGCCATGGTCTAGTTGATTGGATAGGGCTGGATGATAGCTTGAACTGGATGATCTTGAAGGTCTCTTCCAACCTGGCTGATACTATGATCAGATCACCCTTTATTCAGCCATGTAAATGGGATTCACATACATACCTTATTAACTACATGTCAGATGAGACCAGAGGAGCTAGCCAAATAGTGATAAAACAAGAGGGAATGGCCTCAAGCTGAAACTGGGTAGATTTAGACTGGATATTAAGAAAAAAAATTCACAGCAGGAGTGGTCAGGCTTTGGAATGTGCTGCCCAGAGAGGTGGCTGAGTCACCAACCCTGGATACATTTAAAAGTTGTTTGGATGCGGTCCTTGGGAATGTGGTTTAGAGTGAACCTTATGGAGTAGGGTTCTCAGATGGACTTGGTGATCCTGAGGAGGCTTTGCAACCCAAATGTTTCTGTGATTCTGTGATCATTTTGCACAGGTGAGAAACAAGGGATAACTGGTTGGGAAAACAGCCATTGAAAGCTATCACTATGATGACAGTGCTCACAGTGTTGGTCATTTTTTGGATCAGTATTTTTCTCTTAATAATCAGATACCATTTTCTTAATCCTGCAGAAGGAAAGTAAAACCAGGTAGGTTTGTTCTCGAATGAAGACTCTGCACTATGTTATGTAAGAAAGTCAACCTCAATTCCAGGCCGTGCTAAATTACCATATTTTATTACAGAATGTAGCAGCCACATTTCTTCACAGTCAGTTCAATATTTTTGTTCAAGTTTAAACTGATTACTTGGAAAATGAATGAAAAACTTTTCTTTTTTTTTTTTTTTTTCAATTGAATTTCAAGGCAGCTGGCTGCTTAACAGGAAAGCTGAGTAGCAGACTAGTACTGCTTGAGAGGTTCTCCAGAATCTTGAAAGCATCCCAAAGTATGATGATTATAAATTTTTACAAGTCTTATGTAATTATGTATGACATTTAGCAGAAATCTGCCAAAGTGGTTAGCTGAAACTTACCTGAGCTCAAGAGAAATTAACTGTTAAGAGTACCCTTCAAAAAGAAAGCCTCTTTGTTTCGCACAGCAAACATTGTAACAGTAATTTTGACAAAGGCAATCAAGCTGTCTGAAAGAAGCTGTTGTCAGTGTTCAACCTGTATCTCTGTAGGGGCAACCGACATTGGCACTCCTTGAATCCCTAGGTCAGACATGTCACCCATCACTGGGGTTTGAGTAGCTGCAGTGCTTCTCCTGGGGGCTGATATAGTTGCAGGGCCTGTTGCAGGAGTTGCAGTAGCTACATCATATCTACCTCTATACCAATATTTTAGTCCAAGTGAGATCAGGAACTGAAAGACATTCAAAACACCTAAGAATGCGAGCAAGGTGGCAGAAGAATACCAAGGGTATACCAATTCTCTTTGCCAACTAGCATTCCATAGAGATCAGAAATCTGCATAACAAAACCAATTGAAAAAAAAATATATATATAATGACCTAATGGCAGAGCCTGTAGCAGAGAGGCAACTCTAACTCCAGGCCCAGGAGCAAGAAATAACAGAAACCCAAAACCAGACAGGAGTAAAGCCACTCACAGCTTCCAAAGCAACTCCATAAAGAAATACCAGAGAACTGCACCCAGCAACCATCCTACCTACAACACCAATATAACGAATGCTTGGAATGGTTATAGTAGCCTTCCAGTGTCTGAAGGCGGCTACAGGAAGGCTGGGGAGGGATTATTGACAAGGTCTTGCAATGACAGGACAAGGGGCAGTGGGTTTAAACTGGCAGAGGGGAGATTGAAACTGGATGGAGGGAATGAGGGTGGTGAGACACTGGCACAGGTTGCCCAGGGAGATTGTGGCTGCTCCCTCCCTGGAGGGGTTCAAGGCCAGGTTGGACAAGGCCTTGAGTGACCTGTGCTAGTGGGAGGTGTCCCTGCCTATGGCAGGGGGTTGGAATTAGATTGTTCGAGGTCCCTTCCAACCTTACCATTCTATGATTCTATAATGCTTGTAATTATTTGGTTCAATCTATGAAAAATTCAACTTTTTGAGACATTAAAATGCTGTCAGGTGAGACTCCAAATATACACTGGGCACCAAATATGCTGTGTTTAGCCTCTGTCATATAAAGAAATAATTTAACCACAGCCAGGGTGAACAAAAAGATTTTACATAAATTGAAGGAAAATGCCAAAACCACAGATGGTTGAGAACATTTTGCTGATATCATTGTTTAACCAGTTTGAAGCAGAGATTATATGCATTAGCCTGTGTGGAGAACATCCGTGAAGATTCTGCATAACTTTTTGTTCTCTTACAATAGAACAATTGAAAGTATTCTTATCCCTTTCCATCAAATATTCCCATAGCAAATTCTAAAGCTAGTTACACAATGTAAAATGTTTAGTACAGCCCTCAATCCTTAAATCTGAAAAATGAAGATAGATGAGGAAGTTAAATAATCTACTTCACTCTTCTATTAGAAAGCTCAGTATGTTTTAGTATGTTTGTTTCTTTAATATCAGCAGTAAAGTTAATGTCAGCAGCTGAAAAATCTAGGAGAGGAAGAGGCTTGAAAGTCCACAGAATGGTTTACAAAGGAAAATCAGAGTAGATTATATGGAATGATGACTAGAAATAGAGCATGGAAAATGATGTTACTGACTGCTTTGATGTGAGTCATCAATGGAAAGGACTTTTGGTAGTTATCACAGAATCACAGAATTAACCAGGTTGGAAAAGACCTTCAAGACTGTCAAGTCCAGTCTATCACCTAACCCTTCTAATTACCTAGACAGTGGCACCAAGTGCCTCATCCAGCCTCCTTGTAAATACCTCCAGGTTCTGCCACCTCCCCGGGCAGCCCATTCCAATGCTAATCACTCTTGCTGTGAAGAACTTCCTAACCCTGCCCTGGTGAAGCTTGAGGCTGTGTCCTCTTGTTCTGTGCCTGCTTGCCTGGGAGAAGAGACCAACCCCCACCTGGCCACAACTTTTCTTAAAGTAGTGGTAGAGAGCAGTAATGTTTCCCCTGAGCTTCCTCTTCTGCGGTCTGCAACTGCCAGCTCCCTCAGCCTCTCCCCACAGGGCTGTGCTCCAGGCCCCTCACCAGCCTTGTTGCCCTTCTCTGGACATGTTCCAGCAGCTCAACATCTTTCTTAAATTGAGGGGCCCAGAACTGGATACAGGACTCAAGGTGTGGCCTAACCAGTGCTGAGTACAGGGGCAGAAGGACTTCCTTGGTTCTGCTGGTTACACAATTCCTGATTCAGGCCAGGATGCCATTGGCCTTCTTGGCCACCTGGGCACACTGCTGGCTCATGTGCAGCTGTCAGCCAGTCTCTCCACGTCCCTCTCTGCCTGGCTGCTCTCCAGCCACTCTGTCCCCAGCCTGTAGCACTGCTTGGGGTTGTTGTGGCTGAAGTGCAGAACCTGGCACTTGGACTTGTTAAAACTCATGGTATTGGACTGTGCCCATCTGTCCAGCCTGTTGTATCTGCACTGTTGAAGAGTACAATTGCTCAGTTAAAACAGTTCTTACATGCAAAATCACTTTCTTTCCTAATGGCAACGTTAACGCCAGCTGACCCATTTAAGCTTCTAAGGGTTGGTTTGGACCCTCCCAGCCCCCAAAGAACATTTTCTGGAAATCTGCCCTCCAAAGAGCAGTTTCACTAGACTCACAAATTGGAAACAAAAAAGGAATTGTACTTATAAAAGAAACTAGATTTAAGAATAGAAAAGGCAATAAAAATGTACAGAGTATATTTACATATATGTATATACAGCTTAACAACAGCACAGGACCCCCTTGTACCTTAGTTCATCTCCTTTATCCCCTCCTGAGGACAAGGGCCCCCGAAGGCTAACATCACACGTGCTTCTTCACCCCTCCCTGTGTCTTACAGAGTAGAGAACAGAGAGAAACTGCAAGGCCAGAGGGAGAAAAACACAGCCTGAAGCCCAGTGGAGCAGCGAGAGGAGATAGTAGCTTGTTCCACAAAATATAAACTATTTCAGAATACATAAACTTTTTCTTCAGCTCAATTGAGTGAGGTGGATTTATCTTACGGTATGAAATCTGAAATCCTCTCTCAAACTTGTCTGAAATCTCTAGAAAATTCTCTTTACATCTAAATTTTAGTTTCAAACTATAAGAGCTTCCAAGTTTAGTGGGGAGGCAAACTGCACTTGGGTGGGCATTTATGCATGTGTCCAGATGAGGAAATGTGAACGTACACACCAAGTGTTATGGCAGTACAGGGCATGATTCTCTGCAGAATCCTCCTGTTTCAGAGGATTTTGTTTCTTTCCCAACTTATTCTTCCATACCATAAATGCCTGTGAAATTCTGTTATTCTGTCCACTTTGCCTGTCAACCATCAGGGGTTGGAACTAGATGATCTTTGAGGTCCCTTTCAACCTAAACCATTCTGTGATTCTGTGAATATGTTATTGACTCGGTTGTGGGAATTCACAAGGCAGGAATTATAAAAAAACGCAGTTATTTTATTTCCAGAAAGCCCCACCCACAACTTTATATAACATTGGTTAGTTGGGGTTCAGAAATTCATTCGGGAAAATCTTCCATAGGGATGCTTACAGGAAATTTAGTAATTCAGGAAAATCGGGAAGCTTGGAAAGGTTTGCTATAAAAATCAGCTTTGCCGGACTTACAGATAAAGGCAGCCTGGAGCCCTAGGGAACGTCTGTGCTACTCACGGCGGTGGAGTAGGAAGTGGGAGATGGTCCCTCGGCTCCTTGTGGGCAGTCTGGCAGTGTCTTGAAGTGCAGATCAGNAAGTCAAGGTCCGAGTCTGATGCTGGCAGTCTGATGCTGGCAGTCCTTCTTAAAGCCCTCTCAAAGTCCCCCGTAGCAGTCTCTGGCAGTCTGCTGCAAGTCTGCTCTTTTCTGTTCCAAATGCTCCCTTTTTTCTGCCCCCAGATGATGTGTCTCATTGCCATATATATATATATGTATGCTGGGGCGATTTGCCCCTGTTCCAGCCTGTGGGGGTGGGGTAAGGTACTTGACACCTTCTCCTTTCACAGTCCACACCCCTGGAACCAGAGGTGGGGGGAAGCAGAACAGTTTCGCACCCCATTCAAACCTTCAGTGGGGCAGGGACTTGGGTGTTTCCCGCCACAGTTGTAAACTATAGTTATGCCTGCTACTTCTTAAAGCTCTTATGCTATAATTTCCTTGAAGAGCAATCATGCCTAAGAACAGAGGTTTGTCAGGGGCCTGAAATGGAAGTCAGTGACCCTTCTTTTCCTCAGGAAGTATAAAGCCCACGTGGAAACACTATTAATTTCCCACTCAGCATTATGTAGTCATCCCAGTCCCTTCCCAAAGTGAGGCGTCTGAGGAGTGTGGCTATTTTCTTGCTCTGAAAAATTATTCTGCATTTTCAGGTGTAGAGCCATAGGGACCTGTGAATATCCATTAGTGTATTGGCCTCCATTTGTACTGTCAGCAGGCCTGAATAATTTTCTTCCAAATTCCTGCTTAGGATTTTGCAGGAAATGAAGAAGCGCTTCTGTAACAGTTCATCTGAGGTTTTTTAATGCCTTGTTCGAACTCAAGAACAAAGTCTTGAGAGATTAATTAGTGCCACACGTGTACTAAAGCACAGCAGTTCAGAAGTATCTCACTTGAAGCCTTGTAACTTTCATTTAAAGTACTGCAAATTATTCAAATTTAACAGCTGCTGTTAGTAAATACTAAGCAATTTGACTTAAATTCTTCATGAAATATGTTCAACTGTTTTATCTGGGTGAAGGTTAACCTTCCAACTTAACATCACAAGCAGCATCCGGCTCTCCAGTTTTGGCAAACGTTTTGGTTGCTGGGTATTTTTCCAGAAGTCAAACATTTTAAGTTACTGTAATATTGTACTTACACACTGTAAATTCCTTCCACAGGAGGCTGTTATTCCTTTCAAATAATATGTGCAGAGTTAAATCCTAAAACACATTTCACATTTTACAGTCACATTTACTTATTTTGTGGGAGTATTTGAGTAGACTTAAGGATGAAGACACTAAATAAAGTAAACAATGGTGACATTTTAATGCCAGCTATTACAACAGCGTGATATAGGTAACTCCAACTGAAAAACACAGCTCTTGCCTTATTTCATTGAGTTAACTGTACAAGTGAAAGCTTGAAAAATGGCAAAATTTAAAATTCTAAACTGCAAGGCACCCAAGAACACTGAGGCTGTGAGGTGGGATGGGAGAGATAGCAGTACATGTGGCAAGAGGAGTTTGAAAGCAGAAAGTTCTAATTCTGTAAGATCAATCTCATTCAGATTTAAAACTTGCTTCCCTCCCCTGACGATACTGAAATCTGTTCCGTTTTCTGCCCTAAATATTTCATTCTTTTGAATGAAAGAATGAACCGATTTAATATATCCCATCACAACGCCAGGTTTTCTAGGTTAATTGACCCAGAATCTTTCAGGCTCCTTTTACAAGAAAAGCTCTTTAATCCAATGATCATCAGTGAGGTCGTTCACTGCTCCCATTCCAGGTTGCTCTTACACAGCAGTCCGAACAGTGACTGCAGTTAATGCCATTGCCGTCAGACCATCTCCTTAAAGAGGTCTTAATGGGGTTGTGCAGTCTCCCTCTCTGGAGATACTCAAGACCTGCCTGCATGTGTGTGATCTGGTGTAGGTGATCCTGCTCAGCAGGGTGGTTGGACTGTATGATCTTTCAAGGTCCCTTCCAGCCCCTCCATACTCCGAGTCTGTGATTCTGTGATCAGTGCCTGACTGGAGACTTCAAAACAGTGGTAAGTAGGCTTGCTATCAGTGAGCTCAGGTTTAACATTCAGTGGAAATATACCTGACATTCAATACATCTTCCTCAAACAAGATGGACCTGTATTATATGCAGCATTCCAGATGATGTATTAGGAGTGCCTGCTCCAATGACATTAATACTTCCATATTTCTTTGTGAAATACCTTGCCTGAAAAATTCTAGGATTGCTTTTGACATTTTCATGGCTGCTTCACAGAGATGCTTCATAGTAATCTTATAATTGACTAATACACCTAGCTCTTGCTCTTCCTCTGACATTTCCAGCTAATGACTTCCCATGTGAAGGAGGAAATTCTTGTTATTAATCCCCAAATGCATGACCTTGCACTTTGCTGTGAAATCTTGTGCCATTTCCTTCCTCCAGTCCTCAAGGTCTTCTTTTTATTTTTCTTTTCCTTTTATCTTCAGAATGAAATTCTGACTTGTTCCTATATTGACAGTATTTCTACTTTACATAATCAACAGAATTAGCAGGTTGAATTTAGTACCAGGGTCCTGAGTGAAAAAGTTTAAGCCAGAACCCCAGAACATCTCTTCAGGGAACTTTGCAACTGCCTTTGAGCCTGAAACGCCACTTTGTAATGTGAGCTGTTGTTGCCTCTCATTTAGTTAAACAGAGATAGCTAAGTTAAATAGATTTTCCTAGTCTAGTAAATCTTTATCAAAGACATGTCCTTGATTTTCCTAGTCTAGTAGATCTTTATCAAAGCCATGTCCTTGTTTTTTTTCAAAGAACTCTATCCAATAAATGTCACAAGCTAGGCGTGCTAAAACCATGTTTGCTTTTTCTTCCACTTGTCATTTACTAATTCTTTCTTTCAACATTTGTTCTGTAGTTCTGAATACTCAATAAAGAAGTTTGTAACATCCAAGGTAATTTCTCCACCCATTTAAAAACATTTTATTCTCAGAATGTAAGATCCACAGTGTTGTTCTCTAAAAATCCAAGTTGTGCACACTTGGACCCAAACCATCCTGCAGGTTGCTGAGACCAAGAGCTTGCCTTTATGCAGAAGTCAGCTTGCCCACTGCTGATAACTCCTTTTAAGGTAAAGACACAGCAGCTTTGCTCAGGTAGTTGTGACTCTTTGTGAGCACTTGGAGGTGGGCTAAGCAAACTGCTTTGCTCCTGACCCCAGAGTAAACATTTGCTTACAATATTTAGGAACCTCCTGGTGGAAATACACTTTTTCTTCACTTACAACATGAAGGCCTATTAAAACGCAATAGAACTTTAAGTTCTTTTAAAAGACTTGAATGTTCTTGGTAACTGCATTCATTATGCATATAGTTCCAGGTCTTTGTGGCAACAAGTTTCTTGACCATTCACATCTTGCAATCACAGGAAAGGAAAACTCTGGTCTTAGTTGTGCCACACAGAGGTCAGTGTAATTGGTCCCCAGATGATACTGCACTATTCGAGATTAAGTGGAACTTGCTTGAACTGCAAATGAGCCACAGTTCATCTGGAATCATGGCATTTGTGTGAAGTGAACCTGAAAAGCTACCTGAAATGTACAGGTTGTGAACTCCGGCTAGCAAGCTCTGGATAGCTAAAATAACATCAGTTGAAAGCATCTTTCGTGTTAAATTATACTATACAGAGAACTTACTGTGCTGTTTACCTAAAATGTTTGCATGCTGTATATATCCTTTGGTGGAAAACAACTCCTCTGTATTCTTTCACAGGCTCTATTTTGTCATGAACAATGACACTGAGTACAATAAAATTCTGAAGAGACATTCATTGTAAAATGTAATGAGACAGAAGTAGCTGTTGAAAACGTTTAGTCCAATGAAGATAGGGCATCAACTGGGAAAATAAACAAAACCAACCAACCAACCAACAACAACAAAAAAATGATAGGAAAGCCAAAACCTGTACCTCTTCTGAAATTAGGCTGTTGCCATAGTGTGCTTGAGTAGAGCTTATGTAGCTTCTGGATGAGGTAGAATTTCTGAACAGAAAAAGAAAGACTTGAGTTATCCCTAGCTGTGATTTGATATTTAAATCATTTAAGCATCTAAGTCAGTCCTGTGGTTTAGTATGTCTGTTTTGATAGATAATGTGTTCTCTAATCACTGCAGTGATATTTCTTAAATGTGAGGTTTTAACATAAGCAATGCAACAAAAGACTGTATATTTATTGTTTTACTTCAGGATGTTAAGAAAGACAAAAGCTCTACCTGTGTTCATAAGGCACTTGCTTTACATAAAAGTAGAGCCTGGGCAGGCTTTATACTGAGTATCTCTGAAATATTTATGTTCTCTATTTATTACTGTTGGCTATGAAGCTTTTGTTAAACATCTCAGAAATGTAAATGTACAATTCCCCTCCCTGCTCGCCCCAGGGCATCTATGATTATTTTTTTCAGGCAGCTATTATGATTATGGAGAATGACTAAGAAAATTAATTAAAAATTGAATATACACCAAAGGTTGTAAATTAGAGTCCATCAAGTTCAAAATATTTTCCTTAGTTCATCACATGTTCCATATGTGTGGTAAAATTCAAGAAAATTAGTCTGAGCCCTATATATTAAATTTCATTTTTCATTAAAAAGTTGCTTAAATGCTTTCATTAAGTGGAACATTTATTTAGATATTAAAGGAAATTATGTTGAAAATGTAAATGATCTATTTGACACCAAAAGGGGAAAGAGGCAGTA
Source organism: Semnornis frantzii (assembly GCA_013399775.1). Classification (NCBI taxonomy): domain Eukaryota; kingdom Metazoa; phylum Chordata; class Aves; order Piciformes; family Ramphastidae; genus Semnornis; species Semnornis frantzii. The sequence continues at coordinate 8,728 of VWYK01083054.1, read as the reverse complement.
ACAATTTTAATTAAAAATTCAATCCTAACAGGATTTTCCCTCGTCAGCTTAGAAATATTGCACAGACACTTTATTAAATTACAAAGTATCTGGTTAAAAGCTATTCACTGTGTTAGGAGCTAAATCATCCTTCTCTGCACTGGATCCAGTTTCAACAAAACACAGTGGCAAAACTCTGGCTCTAAAAAGCAACAGATTAAATTTATCACTTCACAGTAATTTCCTCAATGGGATAAACTGATGTGAGTGGACTTGGTTTAGATCTGGCTAGATGGATCTACAAGATAAAAGGAGGAATTTGACATACACAGATACACTTTTTGTCCTCTGTGCTGATCTCTAGGCATCCCTAGCAAGATTCTATATGACACACCTGATTTTTTCCCCACTCCAAAGCAGTCAGAGAGACAGAAAGCATATCAGTTAAAATGCTTGCATTCCTTTCCATTTATGCTGTAATATGTTTGCTCTGTCTTACTATAGGGGAAGAATAATACTTTATTATGGGAAGAAGCCCTCAACACCATACTAATTTGGAGTTAGGAGAGGAAAATGGAGCAGACTGAAGAAGCTGTGGGTACAATGCGAGGTGTTTGAGATTTCAGGGTTAGAATGGTTGAGGCAGAAGGGGATTTATGGTTATGTTCACACTTGGCAAAAACATTTGGGCTCAGTGTGAATCTTGCCAGGTTAAGACTTAAGAAAGCTCATTCTCTCCCTTTCTCTGCATTTACCTTGGAGTATAGTTTTGTGTAAGTATTTTCAGCTCCCAGTGTTCGTGTTTTTCCCCACCTTAATTCTTTGTTAGCCTTTGTCTCCCTTTCTGCTTGGACTGTAAGAAATGTGTCATGGTAGGTATAGTTGCATTGCAAAATTAAACTCTTTTATTAGCTAGGACCTGTCTAGGAAACTATAATATCAATAATTAACAATAAGCAACCCTGGTTTATGAGCTGTGCCTGGTTTCTGATTCGTTAGAACTAAAACTTATCCTAACTTCAACTGGATCCTGAGATCCCTGTGGACAGGTCCAACCTACTAAGAGCCATAGCAGCCTTTTGACTAGTCCATATTATCACCTGATTAAAGCTTTTAGGAGCTAAATGAACTTGTTGCACATCAGCGACGAAATAGATTGACACCAGCACAAAACTAGGGCAGTATGAGCTGTACCCTAGCTGGCAAAATACCAATCGAGGAATTCTTAATTCCTGTAGCACTTCATAATGCAGTACAGATCAAATCAAATTGTCACAGGACATGGAAGTGACTCTCATTTTTTTACTCTGAAGGGATAAACCATTCCTTCTGTGTTCAAACAGCCTGAATATGTGGCTTTAATACTTTTTTTTTTTTTTTTTCTAAAATTCTTAGCAGCAAACCCAACAGCTAAGAAACAGTGAAACAGAGAGGGAATGTGGATGTCTAAATTAGGCCACCTGCCTGATCCTCCAGGTCCTGACTTGGGGAAAACTAATTTAATTTTTTTTTCCAATTAAAATATTTTGAATAGGAAGAAACCTCTCTCCTCCTTCTGTTTGAAAGTTCCCAGCTGGAAGGGTTGTTCACCCTGTTTCCCTCAGCCCTGGCTGCCCAGCAGTGCTCTCCCCTTTCCTACCCAGGTGTTCCCCAATGGCCCTGCCTGTGGCTGAGGGCCTCAGCTGTGTGCTGGGGTGGGGCGGTTGGAACCGGCTGGAGCCAGCTGCATCCAGCAAGGGCCAGCTCCAGCCGCTCCTCCTCTCCCCCACTGCCACCAGCACCGGGGCACCCAGTGAAGGTCAGAGAAGAGTGGGGAAGACCAATGCTGGATGGAAAGTACTTTGGGTAAGCAGCTTGATTTCCAAATGATGACGTTTAATAACAAAGCACTCAGTGCTTTCTGCAGACCTGTGCTGTGTCATTTTGCTTTTTCTGTTAGGGACTATTATTGAGGTCCAAGACTCTTTTGCTTTTGACTTTTTTTCATTTGATACTACTCTGTGGAAGGCTTTAAATTGGGAAAGGTTTTTGATGTTGATGCAAGGAAAAGGCAGGATGAAAACAGAAGTATTTGTTTAGGGCCTAGAGGATAAATATTATGAGGAGCGACTGAGGGAGCTGGGACTGTTTAGTTTGAAACAGAGGAGGCTGAGGGCAGACCTCATAGCTGTCCACAACTACCTGAAGAGACATTGTGGGGAGGCTGCTGCTGGTCTCTTCTCACAGGTAATTGGAGACAGAACAAGGGAGAATGGCCTCAAGCTGAGGCTGGGGAGGTTTAGATTGGACATTAGGAAGAAGTTTTTCATGAAGAGAGTGGTCAGGGACTGGAATGAGCTGCCCAGGGAGGTGGCGCAGTCACCCACCCTGGGGTGTGTTTAAGGGTTGTTTGGATGTGGTGCTTGGAGATATGGTTTAGGGTGGATGTGATGCTTAGGGATATGGTTTAAGGTGAATCTTGTAGAGTAGGGTTATAGGCTGGATTTGGTGATCCTGAGGGGCTTTGCCAACCTGGATATTTCTGTGATTCTGTTTCCTTTGAGTCGAGCCTGCGCTGTCAGGGACTGTGCCGTTTGGAGGTAACCCTGTCTTTGCTTCTCGAGCTCCACCTGAGGGGACAAAGTGTAAGTTTTGTGTGAGCAACCAGGGAATAGACCATTAGGGAGCTCTACCTGCATGCCTCTTGGCTAATGGAGCAGTATAGATGGTGACCCAGTTACTACCTTGAACAAATGCCTACATTTTACTTTAGCTATTAAACCTGTTCTGCCCTGTCAGAAGGAATTGTGAGGCTTTGTTTTCCTCAGAATTGTAACATAGAAGCAAAGCATAAAACACACAGAGAAAATTTTTTTTCCCAGCAAGAGTGGTCACACATTGGAGTGAGCTGCCCAGGGAGGTGGTGGAGTCACCAACCTTGGATGTGTTTAAAAGTAATTTGGATGTGGTGCTTGGAGATATTGTAGTAGGGTTATTGGCTGGACTTGATGATCCTGAGGGGCTTTTCCAACCTGAATGTTTCTGTAATGCTGTGAAAATAGAACTACAAAAAAACAACCCAATCCACCTGATGCACTGTGGAGTTAACTTCCAGGAGCTCAAAGCATCTGGATCTCAAAATAAACAACTACAAATCTCCTTTACTTGAGAAGTTTTGGAAATCAAGCCGAAGAAGAGCAGAACAATAAGCCTAAACATCACACATTTGCTCTATAGGAAGTGCTATGCAATATACAAGTCATAGGCTTGTGTTAATTTAGCCCTTAATCACTTAATTTGTGTTAATTTAGAGTGGGGAAATGGTTAGTGTTACTCATAGGTCTTTTTCTTTAAAATTTCGTTCCAGTGCATTATGGAAAAGGCTTCTAAGTTTACAGTAAGTTCTGAGGTTACTAGAATTCAAACAAGGAGAAAAAACAGGGAAACTGATTTAGATAAAATAGAAAAAATGTCCTGCAGCAGTTAACAAAAATCCATTTGTTTTATGCTTCAGTATCCAAACAGATAGTGTAGTATTTATATTTTATATAGTTTAATTGACGTAAAAAAATAAAACCAAAAACCAAACCCCCACAAAAACAGAGCAACAACAAAAGAAAGGAAGAAAGAAACCCACCAAACCAAACTTTATAAAACCCCAAATTAATACAACCAAGCAAGATTTTAAGAAGATATGCTTACTCCTGTAGTATTTCTTTGCAGAAATAGGATATCTGAAAAGGACAAAAAAATCCCCAAACACTTCTGACTTTTGTTCCTCACGGAAACACCATTGCAATTCTGAGCATTTAGAGATCTTGCTGCTGCTGCTGCTTATTAGAGCTGGACAGACACTTGATGAATGTACAAGAGGAAAAAAAAAAACCCAGAAATGGCAAAAAAGTAACTGTCAGTGCAGTACAGCCACTTAGCTGCTGTTTTTCAGTCTTTTCATAGCTCCCATTTCAGCATTTCAAAGTGCATCTTCATCATGAACTGAAATGAAAAGGCAGAATTTGAAAAAAACTCTTAAGAAAAAAGGTTCAGAAAAACATTTTCTGAAGGCATGAGGAATTTTCATTTGTGTAATGCTTAAACCTTCCTATTTATTTCTATGTCATTGTATATTAGTGCATTAATCTTTTTTTCTAATAACATTTAATATGTAAGCTATGTAAACTATAGAATTAATACAACAGATTTGGCACTCATCTGGTGAAAATTCATAACCATTTAGAGGAAGCTCCACAAAAGATTTCATCAAGGTGGTCATCCAAGAAACAATTCCATGGGGTAAAACTGCACTGTTCAACTCTTCCTTCAGAAAAATGTCAAGTTGTACAAGGGCACAAATAGCACTTTAGGATGAGAATGGTTTGGCTTGTGGAAAACACCTTGCCTCATGTTATTGCAACAGTGGTGGAAAATTAATGTCTCAGCAGTAAGCCAGTCAGCAATGTGTGCTCTAAATGAGGTAGAAGGGGGGGAGTGTATGCCATGGATCATATTGATTGCACTTTGGTATTATCATTTGTTTCAACCTGTTCTGACACCAACATATCTGATATCTAGCAATACTGAAATGGACTTTAAAAAAAAACCCACACACAAAAATCCCCCACAAAAGAAAAAAACAAAACAAACAAATAAAAGAACCCATCCTAAACTATAGCTACACTGTCTGAGCCTGGTATTATAATTGTTCAACTCTATTAGGAAAACCCTTTCGTTTGAACTTCAAGATGGACTTAAACTGGGTTAACTTCAACATTGAAGGAGAAAACTAGAGAGAACTGAAAGGAAATGTTAATGTCACAGGGAGATTTAACAGAGGTTGTGGTTTATTCTCTCAATAATTAACTAACCATTGTGCATGTTTAGGAGTACCCAACTAGTAAATCTATTATTCAGGAACACTGAGTGAATTCTGTAAATTAGATTTTTAAAGGCTTTCTTTTACTGTCATTTGGACTCAGAAAGGTTGTGGTCATTCAGGCCGTGAATGGTGGTTATAAGCTACTGAGCAATGAGAAAGTTGCATCTGCACAGCCCTTCATGTGTTGATACACATAGTCTAGTGCTTTCTAGTGCAGGTGAATGTGAGCCACCTTAAAATCCAAAGTCATAAGCCCTCATTAGAAAGATGCAGCCTGCTCATCCATAGTGTTTCTCCCCAAACATCTTGTTTGTATGGAATCTGGAGACATCTTGGTTCTTCTGTCTTTTCTGGGAGCAAGACATTACAGATGATTAGGGAAAGGGAAGACAAATCAGAGCACTCCAGCCTTTCTTTGCTCTTTACTGTCTTTAAGACACTCTGTGTGTTGTAAGGGAGCATCCAAGAAGGAAAAATCACTCACTACTTCTGCCCTGCTTGTCTTGAGCTTGGAACAGTCTGAAAGAAGCTGTTGCTCTGTAATGCTCCAACAGAGGCAAGACAACTTTATCCTGCCCTTAGACTGTGATTCTAGCCCACATTACACTGTTCTGGAGATTTCAAGGAATGTCTGCTTACCAGAGGCAATGCTCATATATGTAGCTTTAGGAGGCAATGCTAGTTTTCATCATTGAATCACAGAGGCTGGAAGGGACTTCAAAAGCTGATCCAGTCCAACCCCCCTGCCAGAGCAGGCTCACTTATACTAGATCACACCGGAATGCATCCAGGTGGGTCTTGAATACAGCCAGAGCGGGAGACCCCACAACCCCCCTGGGCAACCTGTTCAGGCTCAGGCCTCAGGTTTGTAGCCTCCTTAGTTTGTGCATGAAATCAACTCTTTCATTAAGTAGATGCGTACTGAAGAATGCAATGTTTATTTTACTCCTAGGAGATTGCAGCATTAAGCAGCAGGAACAGCTTCCCTGGCTTTGATGGCTTTTAGTACTCACCCAGAGTCTGCACAGAGGTATTAAGTTGTGCTGTTATTCACAGCTATAATGTCAGACCCCTCCACATATGCAGTTATCTATATATCGAACCCATGCCAGCAGAAAAATGAGCACACACAAAGGAAGATGAAAGCTATGTTTGATTCCCCTTCCCCAGGCAGCACTTCTGTCATGCTGAAAGGGGTAAAAGAAAGTAAACACTTTCAGCACCGCTGTACATGATCTTCAGCTGTTTGAGGTGCCACAATGGAAAAAAAAAATTGTTCTGTCACCAAAAAAATGAACCTCTAAAAAGGGGTTTCAAGGTCTTCTTTGAATCGTCATGAAATTTCAGGCACATTAATGGTGCTTGATATACATTTAAAATAATGAATTTGTATCACCAAGTGTTGAATTTTTACGACATTAGAGTCTCTGGCTATGCCTTTAGCATTAGCAACAACCTTTCACAGGATCACAGGATGTTAGGGGCTGGAAGGGACCCAAAGTCCAATCTCCCTGCCAAAGCAGGGTCCCCTAGGGCAGTCCACACAGGAATGCATCCAGATAGGTTTTGAAAGTCTCCAGAGAAGGAGACTCCACAACCTCTCTGGGCAGCCTGTTCCAGTGCTCTGTCACCCTCACTGTAAAAAACTTTCTCCTCATGTTGAGATGAAAGCTTCTATGTTCAGGTTTGTAGCCACCTCTCCTTGGCTTACTGCTGCTGACCACTGAAAAGAGATTGGCCTCATCCGCTTGACACCCACCCCTCAGATATTTATAGACATTGATGAGATCTCTCAGTCTTCTCTCTTTGTTCTGTTTGGTACTTTAGCTGTTCTATTTTCTTTGTTCTCTTTTGATTCCCTTTATAGGTATATGTTTTTAGTGCTCTGGAAAAATACTTATCTGCAACATTCTTAAAATACACACCAATGCTGAAATTCCTTTAGCAGTGAAATTTGAAGTGTTTAAAGATTTCTAGGAGTGGGGGTTGCAGTATATTTTTAAAACATGTTTTCAGGTCTCTTTTTGCCATGCTTTCATCAACAACTCTCCTGGTGTTCCTGGATGCCCACTCATTTTATTAATTTTTTTTTTTTTCCTTTTTTTGACCTTGCTTCATAGCTTCTTTCATGCGCTCCCCGTATCTCACTTAGCTGTTCTCATTAATTCTGAACTTTCTTCCCATTATATCGAATTCTAAAAATACCATTCTGTAATTTCACTGCCTTGGATAAAAATATTAAATGATTTGAAATTATCATGTATTAAGGGCAAAGGATGATAAACTACTGTGCTAGATAGAAAATTAGCCCCATAGTAAAATGATGTTTGACAATAGATGATGTGTGTGTATGTAATATAACGATTTTCCTAATCACTTCTGGTGGAGGTTTGGGAGACTAGGTAGAAATATTTGTACTCATGGGTGTATATATATAAAAAGAGGTATTTCAGTCTGGTTACAATGGATTTTCATACTTGAAGAAATGAGTTTACCTTTCAGCATAAAGATACAGCAAGGCAGATTTTTGTCTGATGAAAATGAAATATTTCTTTTATTTTCACCTAGCCTTGTTTTATAAATGAAAGAATAAATAGGAAAAACAAAAACAAAACAAAAAACAACCAAACAACAGCAACAAAAAAAAAACCCAAACAAAAAAAAACAACGCAAATACTCAACCTCAGATCCAAAGACTGTGAGGCACGGTGCACAATGCTTCCCAAGTTTTTTCCATTCTTGGATCTATGCTTATATCAGTCTGATTACCCACTGTGCTCTGATGAAGACACAGACATCCTGAAACCTGAGGGAAGAGTGTGCCAGCACTTTGTCTTGGCCAGTACCGTGTCCTCCTCTTTGTCATGAAACACTGCACAGCCTCAGTAAATCAGAGCTTTGGGGACATTTGCCATGTGGAATGTAATCTTCCCTTGGGTGTTAGCTACAAAATAAAATGTGCTGGCTGTCTACTTCAGGTAAGGATGGCATACAGCTGTGTGAGTGAAACTGCTGTGGTAGAGAGGAAACTGTGCAGGAACATGGAGCTGTCTCTGCCTGGGTTAGAAATTGCCTTGTACTAAAGTGAACCAGTTTATTTCAGATTCAGGAATATTTATTTCATTTTAAGTAACATTATTATGCCATCAAAAGTATTTTTATGGCTCATGCGAACTGTTCCATTCCTTAGCAGGCTCCATTTATGCAGCCAAGGCCTTGCAGCATATTTTCCCATCCATATTTTAAAGCATGGTTGACTCCTTAAAGAACAGAGCTAAATTCTTGGTGTTATAAAAGCACTGGACATTGCACTCCTATATTTATCCTCGGGATTACAAGAGATGGCAGGAAAGTTCAGAACATCTCTATCTTACCCATGATTCAAACCTGATCCCCAGGGACTCTCTTCTCTTTCTGAGTGAGAGATAATTCAGTCTGCAGAATTGAGCTTGACAGAACATTTTTTTGTCGATTATGCATGAAGTTTTGAGATACAGGATTCTATCCACTAGGGAGCATGAATAAAACCCACAAAATTCAATTCCTTTAAGGATCTTTAAGACTTCAAGTCTGGGTTCTTTTCTACTGAAAGCCTAAAGCTTCACTCAACAAGATAGCTTGGCACACATCTGTATTACAAAAGATTTACTACAGTAAAAGTAAATGTACTCTAGGGCTCAACTCCTCTCCTTATTTCTGGAGTTGTCACCACTTTTTTTTTCCAGGAGAACTTTGATTATTTGGGAGAGTTTTTTGCAACTTGCTGATTTTTGTATCATACTGTAGTAGGTTGAAATTACTCTCCCAAAATAAAATCGCCCGTCTAGCTCAGAGCATTTGGAAGCAAAGTGGAGCTATATTCACAGCAAAACTAAAATCTGAAAGCATAAAATA
>VWYK01083052.1:0-11887 GCA_013399775.1 Semnornis frantzii | reverse complement strand
ATGGCACCAAGTGCCACAACCAGCTTCCTATTAAACATTTCCAGGGATGGTGACTCCACCACCTCCCAGGGCAGCCCATTCCAATGCCAATCACTCTGTCTTTGAAGAACTTCTTCCTAACATATTAACAGCCTAAACCTGCCCTGCTGCAGTTTGAGGCTGTGTCATCTAGTTCTGTCACTGGGTCCCTGGGAGAATCCATGGTGAAGCTGGGCAGGACAACGGGCAACCTGATCTAGTGGAGGATCTCCCGGCTGAGTGCAGAGGGGGTTGGACTGGATGAGCTTTGGAGGTCCCTTCCAAGCCAGAGCATTTTGTGATTCTGTGATCACACACAGAAAGCAGTGCACAGTAAAGACATCACTGCACCAAAGGGTCTAGATACCAATATGCAGAGGTAAACATTACATCCTTCAGCAGAAAACCAGTTGTGCAATTGAATTTCAAGGGATGTGGAACTGACACTCCCTCCCTGGAGGTGTTCAAGGCCAGGCTGGATGAGGCCTTGAGTGACCTGTACTAGTGGGAGGTGTCCCTGCCTATGGCAGGGGGCTGGAACTAGATGATCCTTGAGGTCACTTCCAACCTTACCATTCTATGATTCTATGATTGTATGACACTTCGAAGAGCACTTGATGGAGCTTCATCCCTGGGACATGTATCAGCAAAGCCCCAGAAGAAATTTGTTTGTAAAGGAGGCTGAAAGCTTTAGTGTGTGTAAATGTCTGTGTCTGCTACCAATTCTGCCATTGTATCACACTGCCTTCTTGCTTCCCTCTCACTAGCAGATTTATTTATTATATTTTTTTAATATTTAGGAAGAAAAAAAGCCTTTTACTAGAGAAGAGCAAATCCAAGTTGCAATGGAGATAGCTAAAGCACTGCCATGCTGGCTAATTGCCTTCTCTCCTATTCAATGCCACTTCTTCCATATATATTTTTATGAGATGCAGAAGGAATGAAACCCAGCCAGAATGGTGCACAGGAGACATCAGCCAAAGAGCACGAAGCAATTGGCACCAATGTCACTACCATCTCACAGAATCATAGAATCACAGAATAGGCTGGTTTGGAAGGGAACTCCAAAGCTCATCCAGTCCAAACACCTCTGCACTCTAGATCAGGTTGCCCACAGCCCTGTCCAGCCTCACCTTGAGTATGTCCAGGCATGGGGCCACAACCACCTCCCTGGGCAACCTGTTGCAGTGTTCCAGCACCCTCCTGGTGTGGAACTTGTTCCTCACATCCAATCTCAATCTGCTCTGCTCATTGCCCTCGTCCTGTCCCTGCAGGCCTTTGCGAACAGCCTCTCTGTAGCCTTCTTGTACCCTTCAGGTACTGGCAGGTTGCTATTAGGTGTCCCTGGAGCCTTCTCTTCTCCAGGTTGAACTACCCTTCTGAGCCTCCCCTTCAATATCTCTGTCCTACAGACAGCATGCCAAGGGGTAACTCATCTAATTCTTCCACCTGAGCTTAACAAAAGAGGTGCTGTTTGTGGCTACCTGTCAGCTTGGAAGTGGAGTAACTGTTGGCAGGCAGCATCCTGCAGGAGCAAGTGTTAATGGAAAGGTTGAGCTGAGTGGGATTGTAAGGATGCGGGCACCAGCAGAGAGCACTACCTTCCTGGTCACCACTGACCTGGGCTGAACCCAGCATAGCTACTGAGAAATCAATAGGGTTCTTACTCTGCCTTTGGTCTTTCACTGCCCTTTTTTTGCGAAATGGTGAGCTGCAGCCTGAGCAGACAGCACATTTGCACAGCTCCTCTGCAATCAGTGCCCCACACCTATTCACAGCAGATGAATGCCATGCCCTACACTTGCCACGGCTTTCCTCTCTCAGATGGGCTGGAAAATTCAGATTTCTCAGTTATAAATGCATCTCTGAGCCTCTTGCCTTTCCAGAGCCCCTACCCCTCCTTCCCTCTCCCTTCCATTTTAACCTACAATTTTTCAGGTCATTTAGTTTAGACTGCAACCACAGATGACTTATTGGGAGCTGAACGTTGCCAACTGTGCATGTAATGTGACTTTGTTTCACAAGGACTAATGAGCATATCTGCACTAAAAACAAAACAAAACAAAACAAAACCAAACCAAAAAAGGACTCCCAGCTCAGGAAGACAGCATCCAACTGAAGAGCATCCAAAACTTAGAATCACAGAATCATAGAATGGTTTAGGTTGGAAGGGACCTCAAAGATCATCCAGTTCCAACCTGCCTCCTTAGGCAGGGACACCTCCCACTAGTACAGGTCACTCAAGACCTCATCTAACCTGGTCCTGAACACCTCCAGGGAGGTTGTGGAGCACAGAAGCACAGAATGTGATCAAAGCTCACATTCTGTGCTTCTGTGCTTCACAATATCCCTGGGCAACCTGTGCCAGTGTCTCACCACCCTCACTGCAAAGAACCTCTTCCTAACATCCAGTTTCACTCTCCCCTCTTCCAATTTAAACCCATCAGTCATGTCATAGAATGGTTTAGTTGGAAGGGACCTCAAAGATCATACAGTTCCAGCCCCTGCCTATGGCAGGGACACCTCCCACTAGAACAGGTCACTCGAGACCTCATCCAACCTGGGCCTGAACACCTACAGGGAGTTTGTGGAGCACAGAATCACAGAATGTGATCACATTCTGTGATTCTCTGCTCCACAACCTCCCTGGGCAACCTGCTTCAGCATCTCACCACCCTCACTGTAAGCTGAGGACATAGGCTGAGAGTAGCAGAAAAGACTCAGCTATAATTTTATGTGCTGCCACCACTACATCACCAGGGTGAAAAGGAAAAGATCATCCAAAGGGGCAAGGGTGCTGCTGAGTGCTCTTCAACCTGTCAAACACAAAACACTGCAGAAATGCTGGGGCCTGGAAAAGGGCTCAGCTAAAAGGAAAAGGGCCCTGGCCACACAGCACTGGAGAAAGTAAGAGCTGACCCCTAACCAAGTGTCATTTATTTCAGACAAGTTGATCCTCCAGGCTCAGAATTTAACTTGTTTTTACTGCTGTTTTATTACTTTTTTCCATCCTGCCATGACAAGCTAATGATTTTTTTGCAAAAATGTACCATGACAAATCTGCCCCTGCAGGTGGTTTTACACACACTACGTCCACAGAAGACTTTGATTCCTCTTCTCTTTTTTGTTTTCTTTCTATTGTGTTTTCTTCTTCCACAGAATGATCAAACAAGCAAAAAAACAGACACTGAGGACNCAAACAAGCAAAAAAACAGACACTGAGGACACTGTAGGTGGGACAGAATCCAACATGGTCTCTCTAACCCAAGGGATACAAGGCCAAAGGAATGCTTGCAGCAGACACACTGAGGACACTGTAGGTGGGACAGAATCCAATATGGTCCCTTTAAACCAAGGGATACAAGGCCAAAGGAATGCTTGCAGCAGACACACTGAGGACACTGTAGGTGGGACAGAATCCAATATGGTCCCTTTAAACCAAGGGATACAAGGCCAAAGGAAGGTTTGCAGCAGATGTCCCTCATTTCTACCTCTTATAACTGTAGTGCACCATCTGCAGACCAGCTTGCAGGTTAAGGACCTGCATTATGGTGCTTGATGGTCAACAGGTACTGAAGAGAGGAATCACTCCTCCTGAGAAATGAGGATGCTGACATGTCAATCCTGCCCTAGGCTTCCTGCCTGAGACCATCCCATGTGCTGTCAGGAGTAGCTGCAAACAGTGGCAGGGCAACTCTCACAGATGGAGGTCACCTTCAGGAGGTATCCAGGAGATCCCTTTTGTTGTGGGAGCTCTGCCTGTGAACCCAATCCAATGCCCAGAGGTAGTTCTGATTTCTGTGCTCCACACAGAGCACACCACCACGGGAGCTGCAGCTCTCCATCTTTCAAGTTCCACGTCATACAGCCACCAGGAGACACAGCCCAGCTTCCTGTCCTGCCCAAGGCAGCTGAGTACCAACCCTGTGAGGGCTGCCCACCTCCTTTTATTACTCTGGATTGCACTCCCTAGTACAACTATTATGTTGTACTTATGTATGTGAAGGGGAAGAGCAACAGATATGGAACAGAGGCTGGAAAGAGAAGATGGGGGGCAAGATGGACTTTATAAACACTTAGAACTTCTAAAGATTATTCCTTTTGAAGCTAGACATACATTTTAATCAGCTACTTTTATCATTATTCATGAATGAATTATTAATTAGTCCTCTTCACTAAAAATATCATTTCCAGCCTGCTGCAAAAATACACACGCACACAAAATAACCCAAGAAAAGGAAGATATTCCACATCATTAGCACTAAAGCAAGGGCTGGGTATTTGATCTCAGTTTAATTATGAATGCCTAGTTTGAAAGAACATTTCCACATCAGCAGTCAATAAGGCTGCTGTGCTCACTTGGGTGTGAGCCACGTTGAGCGGCAGCCCTGGCAGCAGCTTGGGTTTTCAGCAGCTTCCACCCTGCCTACACAGGCTGTGTACACAAGTACCTGCACCAGCAAAGCCACTGCCAAAGTGCCTGACCACAGGACCACAGGACCACAGGATGTCAGTGGTTGGAAGGGACCCAAAGAGATCATCCAGTCCAAGCCCCCTGCCAGAGCAGGACCAGACAATCTAGCTCAGGGCACACAGGAACACATCCAGACGGGTCTTGAAAGGCTCCAGAAGAGACTCCATAACCTCTCTGGGGAGCCTGTGCCAGTGCTTTGGGACCCTTACAGTAAAGAAGTTCTCTCCTGCATTAAGGTGGAACCTTCTGTGCTGCAGCTTCCATCCATTGCTCCTTGTCTTATCCCAGGCAGCAAGTCAGCAGAGCCTGTCCCCCCCTCTCCTGATCCCCAGCCCCCAAATATTTATAAACATTTATTAAATCCCCTCTCACTCTTCTCCTCTCCAGACCAAAATGCCCCTGGTCATAGAACCATAGAATGGGAAGGTTGGAAGGGACCTCAAAGATCATCTAGTTCCAACCCCCTGCCATAGACAGGGACACCTCCCACCAGCACAGGCCTTGTCCAACCTGGCCTTCCCTCAGCCTCTCATCACCAGGCCGTGCTCCAGGCCCCTAAACCTCCTCACAGCTCGCTGCTGGATTCTCTCCAGTAAGTCCCTGTCCCTCCTAAACTGGGGAGGCCAAAACCTAATGCAGCACTCAAGATGGGGTCCCACCAGGGCAGAGTAGAAGGGGAGGAGAACCTCCCTTGATCTGCTGGACACACTCTTATTTATACAGCCCAGAATCATCTTGTCCCTTGGTCTTCAAAGCTTGAGAAAGTGCAACAAGTCAGGCTCGGGGCCATTAGCTCGGGGCCATTGCTGATCACACAGCAACTCCAGGCTGCAGCCGCGGCAGGAACCCTGCGGCCTCAACCTTTAGGAGCACACAACAGCAAAAGGACATGAAGAAGCAAGAGTGCCACTGATTCACTCTGCTGCTGGGGAGACAAAGGCAAGGCTGTAGAGAAACCTTAAAGGATCTGAGCTCTATCTACCAAAGCAAACCTATTCAGGTGCACAATTACAAAGACGATCCAGGGGCAGGAACACCTCTGCTATGAGGACAGGCTGAGGGAGCTGGGGGTGTGCAGTCTGGAGAAGAGAAGACTCTGGGGGGAACCTTAGAGCTGCCTTACAGTGCCTGAAGGGATCCTACAAGAAGGCTGCAGAGGGGCTTTTTACAACAGTGTCTACCCACAGGACATGGGGAAATGGATTGAAATTGAAGGAGAAGAGGTTTAGATTGGATCTGAGGAGGAAATTCTTCCCTAGGAGGGTGGCAAGACCCTGGAATGGATTGTCCAGCGAGGCTGTGGGTGCCCCTGCCTGGAGATCTTGAAGGACAGGTTGGATGTGGCCTTGAGTGACCTGAGCTAGCTGAGAGGTGTCCCTGCCTATGGCAGGGGGTTGAAACTGGAAGATCTTTTGAGTTCCCTTCCAACCTTACCATTCTATGGTTCTAAGAAGAGGGCAGAAAGTGGTAGCTGGGAGCCAGCAGCTATGATCAGCTTGTAGGGTCACTTTTTTTTTTTCCCCATGTAATGATAGAAGTAACTAACAATTGTGCCTTTTTGTTATCTAGATTGGTTCCTTGATGAGGACATCTCTTCAGAAGCTGCTGCAATGTTAATTTCCTAAATGATCAAAAAGCTTCTAAACTAAGGCACACTCAGGGAAGAGGGGAAGGGCTCAGAGGAACTGAAAGTGCCTTCCTCCTCTTCAGCAGTCTGGGCCACCCTCTCCCTGCTGTCAGCTTTAACCACTTTGTAGCTTACTGAAAAACTCTCAGAGCTGATGAAGGTTGAATGACTACCAAAAGCCTCTTCTTTTGCCAGAGCAAAAATTGAACTCCCAGGTTTCATGAACCTCGTCTGGGCTAGTTTAATTGTTGGTATATTACATATCTGCCTGAAGCCTGCTCCAGTTTCAAGAAAAGGAACAGTTTTTTAACATGTGTTTATCGGAACCAGGGCAAACAAACTAAAGTTACCACAGGAAAGCATCTCCAAGATGCAACTTTCACATCACCTTACATGGGGGGGGCAAAAGTCAAAGGTATACTATGATGAATGGTGAAACACTGGCGCAGGTGGCCCAGGGAGGTTGTGGATGCTCCCTCCCTGGAGGTGTTCAAGGCCAGGTTGGAGGAGGTCTTGAGTGACCTGTACCAGTGGGAGGTGTCCCTGCCTATGGCAGGGGGTTGGAACTAGATGATCCTTGAGGTCCCTTCCAACTTTACCATTCTATGATTCTATGTATGCAGCAAGAAGAGTGGTTTACTGTTCCTTGAGGAACAGCAAGTGTGTACAGTAAGGAAGAGCAACTTTTCACCTGCACAACACTAGGAGATGTTTGGGGCTCTTTAAACCTTTACACTCTTAAATCAAGGTGCTTGATGTGGTATCTGTTGAACTTCAGTACTTCTGACCTCTCAAGGGCAAAGAGCTTCACTGGCATTTCCACCTCACTGAATCATAGAACGGTTTAGGTTGGAAGGGACCTCAAAGTTCATCCAGTTCCAAGCCCCCTGTCATGGGCAGGGACACCTCCCACTAGTACAGGTCACTCAAGGTCTCATCCAACCTGGCCTTGAACACCTCCAAGGAGGTTGTGGAGCACAGATCTTTGATCACATTCTGTGCTTCTGTGCTCCACAACATCCCTGGGCAACCTGTGCCAGTGTCCCACCACCCTCATTACAAAGAACTTCTTCCTAAGAGCCAGTTTCAATCTCCCCTCTGACACTTCAAACTCATTCCTCCTGCTCCTGCCATTAGAAGACCTTGTCAACAGTCCCTCTCCACCCCTTCTGCAGCCCCCTTCAGATACTGGAAGGCCACTCCAAGGTCTCCTCAAAGCCTTGTTTACATGTTTAGAGCTCTGTCCCATTTTTTCTGTTCTTTCAGGCTTCCATAGAGATTTTGTTCACTCAGATTTAATCATTCCCAGTGTGCTCCTCTAGGTTCATTTTCAGCTCAGCAGGTTTGCAGACCTTGCTCTGGCTGCTCGTACCTGACTCTGCTTTACCTCTGGGTTCCTCCCACTTCTAACTCAGAAGGACCCCTCCACTCACACCATGCCCAGGCTGCTGGCAGCACTGTGGGGCACACACCAGTCTCCGCTGACTTTTCAGCTCACAGAGCACAGCACATCCAGGTCAGGCTTTTCCAAAGTGGATTCCTACACATTGCTTTGGTAGTTTATTAATATTTCATTAATTCTCCAGCTGGAGTGGGGTTTTTCCCCTGGGAGGTCATTAATAAAATACCACCCAAATGGCAAGATAACAGGCAAAGTGACCAAACCACAGAAGAAGTTTAATTACCTCAGTGTTGTGCCTTGTAAAAGGCAGCTTTAAATTAAAATAACTGTGTTAGCTAAAGCTCTGATGATGAGGAGCTCTATGGCTTCCTATATCTTCATATTTTAATTACTTCTCTGGTTTTCCCCACACTCCCTCTAAGAAGTTGCCTGTAGATATGAATGCTGGGGGGTTGCTAGGAGGACTTGAGCAAAGCTTCACCTCACCGACAGGCAAACCTCACAGTGAATTCTGTGCAGCCCAAAGTGGAGTTCTTTCAGGATTCCAAGGCTAAAATATTCATTTTCACAGAACAGAACATTAGATATTGGAGAGGACCTCCAGACATCATTCATAGAATCATAGAATCATAGATTGGTAAGGTTGGAAGGGACCTCAAAGAACATCCAGTTCCAACCCCCTGCCATAGGCAGAGACACCTCCCACTAGTACAGGTCACTCAGGGCCTTGTCCAACCTGGTTTTGAACACCTCCAGGGATGATGTGGAGCACAGAAGCACAGAATGTGATCTTTGATCAAAGATCACATTCTGTGCTTCTGTCCTCCACAACCTCCCTGGGCAACCTGTGCCAGTGTCTCACCACCCTCCCTGCAAACAACTTCTTCCTAACATCCAGTTTCAATCTCCCCTCTCACAGTTTAAATCCATTACCCCTTGTCCTGGCATTGCAAGACCTTGTCAGTAATCCCTCCACAGCCTTCCTGTAGCCCCCTTCAGATACTGGAAGGCTACTCTAAGGTCTCCTGGAAGCCTTCTCTTCTCCAGGCTGCAGAGCCCCAACTCTCTCAGCCCATCCTTATAGCAGAGCTGTTGCAGCCCTCTCAGCATCTTGGTGGCCTCCTCTGGATCCACTCCAACACTTCCATGTCCTTCCTGTGCTGGGGGCTCCAGAACTGCACACAGGACTCCAGGTGGGGTCTGAGGAGAGCAGAGCAAAGGAGCAGAATCCCCTCCTCCCTGCTGCCCACACTGCTCTTGCTGCAGCCCAGCACTCAGTTGCTGTCTGGGCTGCACTCACACTGCAGGCTCATGTTGAGCTCTTCCTCAACCCAGACCCCCATGGCCTTTTCCTCAGGGGGGCTCTCAAGCCAATTAATGATAAAACTACCCAATTAATGAGCATAAGCTACGCAAACAACTAGAGCAGGAGGGTGAGAGAGGACCAAGAAGAAAAACATTCATTGTTTCCTTAACAAATAAGTACCTGGAGGCAGTTCTACACAGTGTGGAGTCTGCAGGAGACACAGGTTGTCCTGGAAGGATGTGGACTGTGGCATCTGCAACCATTCCTTATGGGACAGAGCTGTTCACAGAACCTCAACCAAGCACAGAGAGAAACTCTTTCCTATTTCGTTACCTGCAGATGACTTTCTTCCATCTCTACCTCAGACTGCTTCCTTCTGCAGTTCAGAACAAACATTTGTTTCACACATGTGTTACCCAACTTAAGTTAAGTCTACGTATCTCCTGAGGATGTTTTCATGGTTTGGTTTGGTTTGGTTTGTTTTTGGAGCTCCATCTGCTTTGGAATGCCCCAAGGGTCACAGGATCACAGGAGCCTGGACATGGTGTGGGTGCCATGTGCATTCCCGAACACATGCCACCCATAAGCTCCCACCTCAGCTCTGCAGAGAACCCAGACAGCAGGGACCACACATTCCTCACAATAGAAATGATTGAGGGTCTACCAGGGATACTTCCATCAAAAAGCGATGGGAACACCTTAGAATCATAGAATCACAGAATCATAGAATCAACCAGGTTGGAAGAGAACTCCAAGCTCATCCAGCCCAACCTAGCACCCAGCCCTAGCCAATCAACCAGACCATGGCACTAAGTGCCCCATCCAGGCTTTGCTTCAACACCTCCAGGGACAGTGACTCCACCACCTCCCTGAGTAGCCCATTCCAATGCCAATCACTCTCTCTGGCAAGAACTTCCTCCTAACATCCAGCCTAGACCTCCTCTGGCACAACTTGAGACTGTGTCCTCCTCGTTCTGTTGTTGGTTGCCTGGCAGAAAAGACCAACCCCACCTGGCTACAACTTCCCTTCAGGTAGCTGTAGACAGCAATGAGGTCTGCCCTGAGCTTCCTCTTCTGCAGGCTGTACACCCCCAGTTCACTCACCCTCTCCTCACAGGGCTGTGCTCCAGGCCCCTCACCAGCCTTGATGCCCTTCTCTGGACACCTTCCAGCACCTCAACATCTCTCTTGAATTGAGGGTCCCAGAACTGGACACAGCACTCAAGCTGTGGCCTCACCAGTGCTGAGCACAGGGGCACAATAACCTCCCTGCTCCTGCTGGCCACACTGTTCTGATCCAGGCCAGGATGCCATTGGCTCTCCTGCCCACCTGGGCACACTGCTGCCTCATCTTCAGCTACTCTCTACCAGCACCCCCAGGTCCCTTTCTGCCTGGCTGCTCTCCAGCCACTCAGTCCCCAGCCTGTAGCACTGCTTGGGGTTGTTGTGGCCAAAGTGTAGAACCCTGCACTTAGCCTTGTTCAATCTCATCCCATTGGTCTCTGCCCACCCATCCAGCCTGTCCAGGTCCCTTTGCAGAGCCTTCCAACCCGCCAACAAATCCACACCTGCTCCTAAATTGGTGTCATCTGCAGACTTAGTGATGCTGGACTCAATCCTCTGGTCCAGATCACCAATAAAGAGATTGAACAGGATCAGGCCCGGCAATGCTGAGAGCAATTCATGGCTGCCTTTGTTCTCAGAGCAAAGTGCACAGACAGATGTGCATCTCTTAAAATTATCCTTCCTGTTGGTAGCGTTCTTGGATCCAGCCTGGAATTCATTTATTGTGCAGTAGGCTGTATCGAGATGGACTCTTTTTGAGCCCAGAAAAGGAAAAATGAAGTAGATTTGTTACACAGGGAAAAAGCTGAAAGGTAAGCAGTTCCTCTGCCAAAACAGAAGGAAAGTCAATAACTCATTGCTTGATGCTTCACTAAAAAACCTGAATCTTTAGGGACAGAATAGTGAAACCATTTTGAGATTTAAAGATAGGCAGCTAGAAGGAGGGACCAGAAGGGTCTGGCACAGGAAATAAAGGAACAGTTGTTATAGTTGTCTTTAACTTCTTTTGATCACTTAGAAGACTTTGATCATCCTCAGTAACTCTTGTGATATACAGCAAAATCAGCTCCAGAACAAATTTGCATACAGGGCCTTTTTTTTCAGTGCTCAAGATGTACTTGTTGAGTCACATGAAAAAATAAGACTCAGTCTAAACAAGACCACAGATAAGCATGGCACTGAGCAAGCCCAAAGAGGCACCAGCAAGTCATTGCCTTTGCCCTTTTGACATAAAACCTTTGCCCAACCAAAAGTGAACCTTAACCATGGGGCTGAAAAGGGCTGAACCCCACGTGGATACCCAAAACCAACCACACATTAAAGCCTCACAGACGATTCAGGGAACAACTTAAGTAATGCTAAAGATGTCAAAACATGGAGTTGTGGGGCTCTGTGCACAAAGAGGGCTGAGGGAAGTCAGGATCTCCATGCAGGAGCCTAAGGCAGGCTTTCCAGCCAGGACTGAGTGGTGCTGTCGATACACCAGAAGGGCAGGAGGGCATCCAGAGAGACCTGGACAAGCTGGAGAGGTGTGCCCAGGTGAACCTCGTGAGGTTCAACAAGAGCAAGTGCAAGGTCCTGCAGCTGGGACAGAACAATCCTCAGTGCCAGTACAGGCTTGGGGAGGGGGTGATAGAAAGCAGCCCTGAGGAAAAGGACTTGGGGGTGCTGGTGGGGGAGAAGCTGGACAGGTGCAGGCAGTGTGAGACTGCAGCACAGAAGGCTAATGGCAGCCTGGGCTGCATCCAAAGCAGGGTGGCCAGAGAGGGAGAGAGGGGATCCTGCCCCTCTGCTCTGCTATGCTCTGCTTTGCTATGCNGAGGGCAATGGCTTCAAACTAGAGCAGAGTAGACTGAGATTGGATGTGAGGAACAAGTTCTGCACCATGCGGGTGCTGGAACACTGCAACAGGTTGCCCAGGGAGGTGGTTTGGGCCCCAAGTTGAGGCTGGACAGGGCTGTAGGCAATCTGGTCTAGGTGAGGCTGCCCCTGCTG
>VWYK01083051.1:0-22243 GCA_013399775.1 Semnornis frantzii | reverse complement strand
CAACATGTGAGTCTTGAGCCAGTATGATACTTGAGCCCCTCTACCAGTCTTGCTCTGCTCTGAATCAAGGTAGGCAATGCAAGGCAATTCTGATGAATATAATTGCAGGATGGATGTACCTGGATGATGCTGCTTCTCCGCCAGTCTATTTTTGCTATTTTTGTGTTTACTTGAAATGTGATCTCAGTAATTGTACCTACTTTTTGAATTTCTAGCTGATGTAAGTGCTGTAATCAATTTGCATCAGAAAGCAGAGTACAAAGCAGGATCAAAAATTCATCCAAATGTGTGAAAAATGCCTTTTTACTAATTTTTGCTCTACCGAACATCAATTATAGCATGTCCAGTTAGGTTTTATTATTAGCTACATTGCTTCTGCACACTCAGAGACTTAATATTATAAGGGGAAAACTTTGAAGGAATGAAGAAACATGTTATGGTATTTTCATGCAGTATTTTTGTCCTATTTTGATTGTAATTATTTCTGTCCTTGTAGCACCTACAGATTTTAATCAAGGTTAAAATCCTCCTGCACCAATGACAAGTTTTGTATTTAGAATACACCACACTAGGAATCTCTTTCTAATCTAAAAAACTAGTTGAAAATCATATTATGTAGTTCTGCAAGTGGGAAAGTAAGGCACGGCTTGGATCCCAAGCTTATTAATAAACCATTGCAGAATCTCTCTCCTCTAACATTGTTGATCCTAAACAATTCATTCTTCTACTTCAAAACTGAATGTTCGACAGCCTTCTTTCCTTCAGTTCCCAAGGAAAGCTATGCAGATTCATGGTGAAAGGTTTTGTTGTAAATGCTTTCTTTGGTTTTGATCTGTATATCCGAGGTCTGAGGTTAAGCATACTCGAAATCAATGTTTTTGAGGTCAAAAGAGAGAATTTCTTACGGTTCTGACCTGGAGCTTTAAACTGATCCAGCTTTACTCAGTTCTGCTCTGGGGGGAGGGTGGTGTCTTTTGGAAATGATCACAAACTTTGAGGAACTTCGTATAAATCATGAATCTATAGTATATCTGCAGTGACGGTTCATGATGAATATTTCCTACTGCTGTGTTTCTGAGCTACTCTACCCAAAGCAGGAAACAATACAGAAATGGTATTATTTGAAAACTGCTACCCTTCTCTTAGAACATAAATGAACTTTTTCTAAGGAGAATGACATGAACCTGCAGATAAAGATAGTCTTGGAGGTAGGTGCCTAATTGGATTGGAGCAGCCTAGTAGAACACACAGCATCAAAAAAGATGGGTGGTGCTTCACTTTAGGCTGTAATAGTGAGATTTACCGCCAGATCTCAAATCCTTTATGATTCAACCTGAAGTGATTTTTAACAGAGTGATTCTTTTGGATTTTATTAAAGCACAGCAAACTCATTGTCTCCTGTACATACACAGAGAGTCTGCATGTACTTATCTGCTGATGAAGTTTCATGAGACAAGAACTGGTCTGGTGTGAAGGAGGTTAGACCTGTGCTTCAGGTCTCCAAGGTGAATTTTCTGCCCTGAACATTCTTTTGGATTTTGACAGTGCTATTTTTATTTCTCTATGTCCCAGTTTTCACTTGTCTTCTGAGTAGGACTGATTAGGAATGATAACATTGGAGACTTTCATATGCTAAAACAGTGGAGCCACATGGGTAATTAGAATGGCTCATCTCTTAATAGATCCTTTTTTTCTGTTGTGCCACTTATGGCAGGTATTTGGGAAAGATTTCTCAGCTATTAAGAAGGTTGTAGTTAGTATGTGTGACCAGAATCATGCATATTTGGGCCTTTATTTACCCTGATTTGGGCCTTTATTTACCCTGATTTGGATGTGTAGTTCCAGAGGTACATACTAAACTCCTATTCATTAACCATATCAAAACTACATAGTAGTCTTTTTTTTTTTTTTTCCCTCCCTATGAAATTGTTTTGTTTCATTTTGGCCACTTGATTTTACTCAGATGTAAAATGCCATGTAAATCTGGGCTAAGCAGGCTATAAACAACAAAAAACCCCTCAAGGAGCAAAACTCACACCCTCTACACAAACTTCCATGTTCCAAGATACTTTGGCTCTATGTGATGCCAGAGGAAACTTCTCATAAACCTCTAAGTTGGTTTATGCACTGCAAATCCCACAGGATGTATTAAAAAAGGTAGAGTCCAAGTCTGAGATGTTACAGTGCGGATGAATCTCTGAGAGAAGAATATTTAAGCCTTTTACACAAACATCTTATGACACTGCACTGAAAGATGGCAATAAGCAAGAGCAGGGAAGGGTGAGTATTCTAGGAAAATCTATTGTAGTGGCTGTGTATGTATGCTCCGAGGCCATGTTAGCAATCCAGTATATGTCAGAAGTGACTGAGCAGAAGGGAACTTAGCACAGCACAGCCTGGGGCAGTCGATTTGCTTGATCTGTTCTTAATAAAATTGCTGTCTGTGGAAGATCAGGCCCCCAGGTCAAATGCCATTTAGCTACGGTAGCATGCAGGTACTTATGTGCCAGATGTGGGGGGGCTTGGCTAATTGGTTCTGTCTGCACTGGCATCTAGCTTCCAACCAGCAGACATAACATAATCCAAGGAGGTAAAATAGTAAATGCAACCTCAAAAGTTTTTCCTCCACTTGGCACTGAACTGGGAACCCAGCAAGGCAATAGCTTTATAAACATTGCTGAAGAAGGGCAGCAAGTATGATTTGTACAGCCAGACCTGCTTGCAATTTTGTTAATGACATATGAAGAGGGGGAGGACCTCCAGCCCAACAATAATTGTACATGTGGCTGCTAACCCTGTGAGCAGGGGAGGGGGACAGAATACATGTGGGATAAAACTAGGTCTTAAAACACTGAGGTCACCAATACTTTGGAGCTTCAGCATCGTCATACGTCACCTAGTCTTCCTGCTTCCTCTCCTATATGTGTGCCTTTTGAAAGACAAATGGCCAGGTGGCAGTTGCCTCACGCTTCCTGAAAAGTTAAAGGCACTGCTATTACAGGACAGCTAGCTCATATTTGCATTGAGAGGTACAGTATGGTTCAAATTCAGCCAAAACAAAGCTGCTGGTTAGTTTGCCTCATCTCAGAATAAAACTACAAAAAATGTTTTTACATCAAGAAACAGTGGCCAGACTTGGTTGATGTGGCTTGACTGGTTGATAAGATTAAACATTAACTTGCCGAGATCCCTCTGCCTAATATTCTCACAGTTCTTGGGGGTACCCTTTCTATTCGTACCTGCTTCCCATCCTTCTGTACTCCGAGATCACTTGTAGTTGTGCTGACTTTACTCAGAGAAACCCTCTTTCTCCAGGCTCCTCAGTACTACATCTCATAGAATCATAGAATCATAGAATGGCAAGCTTGGAAGGGACCTCAAGGGTCGTCTAGTTCCAATCCCCTGCCAGAGGCAGGGACACCTCCCACTAGTACAGGTCACTCAAGGCCTTGTCCAACCTGGCCTTGAACACTTCCAGGGAGGGAGCAGCCACAACCTCCCTGAGCAACCTGTTCCAGTGCCTCACCACCCTCACTGTAAAGAACTTCCTCCTAACATCCAGTCAAAATCTCCTCTCTGCCATTTTAAACCCATTGCCCCTTGTCCTCTCATTGCAAGACCTTGTAATTAGTGTCTCCCCAGCCTTCCTGTAGGCCCCCTTCAGATACTGGAAGGCTACTATAAGGTCTCTCCGAAGCNCCCTCCCTTGCCCTGCTGGCCACGCTGCTCTTGATGCAGCCCAGGACTTGGTTGGCTGTCTGGGCTGCATCTCACATCCATTCATCCCAAATAAAGGCTCTTAACAGAGATATTGAAATAAGGATTTCTATTACCCCCATCTCCTTTTTCAATCTCAGTGAGAGACAAGCATAAATGAGTCAAAACATTAATTGGGCTGAATGGTATTAGTATGATTAAAAAAGGATTAAGAGAAGATTTCTTTTAATAGCAACCACTGAAGTAATACTCAAAGCTACCTATGGCCAAAGTGGTTTGTGGTCCAGAATTTCACATCTCAGCTTCCCTCTGCCCTGGCTTGCACGTATTGATGCGTTGCCTGGTGCTCTTCCTGATCCTGTGTCAAGGGGGAGAAACTCAGATGCTAACGCTCCAGCAGAGCCCTCGCAAACAAGACATGGTAGTTAGATCTCCTGACAGCAAACCTGACTGCAGGAGTTGAGCCCTAGATTCCATGTCGGTTGTGGACATAAAGCATGCGATGCACACCTATGGTGCCCTAGAAATGATAAACACTAATTGTAAACTGCAGTTGAGATGGAAACCACCTTGGATAGTGGTGTGGTTGTCATAGATACTCTATAACCCTGGTTAACTTCTAGAGGTAGAGGCGAATGAAGTTTCCCAGAACATGTGAAATGCTGACTTAAATTCCCAAATGGACTGAACTGAGCCTTCACAGCCTAGCCAAAGCCCTCCAGCCAGATTTCAATAGTCTAAACAAGCCTGGGCCACCTCCTCCCTCATTGAATTAGAGATGGTAATAGTCCTGGCAGCAGATGATTGCATGCTATCAATCATTCAAGATCTAATTTTTCTGAGTTGGCACCAGAAAGAGAGCAACCAAGGCTGAAAAGGAGTCTAGGTTGCTGTTCTGCCTGTGTAACACTGCTTGTGAGCAATTCAGTAACAGCTTCATGCTTCAATCAATGCAGTTGCTAAGCCGAGGAAAAGCAGGACTTTACCGAAAAACAGATGTTTTGCACATGAGCTGGCTTATTGCAGTTAATGATGCAGATAGAAAAGAAAGCAAAGCACATGCATGCTCAGACACAAACAGGCATGCTCAGTGCTTTAAATACTCTTTAAAAAGTGCAGATACAAATGTTGAGATACTTTGAGAGCAAAAATTTTCCTGTTTCACAGTTACTCCGTGTACCTCTAAGGCTTTTTGTAATGCCAAAAAAAGCCCTTTGGCTTATTTTGTTGCTTGTAAGCAACACTCATATATGTTTGTGTACATGGATGCACATATATGATGCAGGGTGGCAATGATAGCACTGAAGCCAATTTATATTAAAAGCTCCCAGAGTGATTGTGGCGCACTCTTTCAAAGCTGTTTTTATCAGTGTTTTAGATGATTAGCTAGGAGGAAGATGAGTTCCCAGGATCTGATTAGGAGATTTAACTGTGTTAGTACTTAGAAAATGGTTTCTTAAAATAACAAAATTGACCACATCTTTATTCATCAACTGAATTAGACACTGAGCTTTCAGTGTTGGAAAGAGCCCATGTGGTGGTGATTTTTGAATGCCTTGGTGTGTGAGTATCTGAATGGAGATGCTGCAGTGAAGCTGATTTCCAAGGCAACTTCTATATTGTCTGAAAGTTGGTACCAGGGATATGGTTTAGATTACATGCCCTTCTAAATTCCCAGTCACCGTTAAAGAAGCATCTACGGATTCTTACTTGGGATCTTTGGTGCCTGTGGGATCGCTGACC
Organism: Semnornis frantzii; assembly: GCA_013399775.1. Classification (NCBI taxonomy): domain Eukaryota; kingdom Metazoa; phylum Chordata; class Aves; order Piciformes; family Ramphastidae; genus Semnornis; species Semnornis frantzii. The sequence continues at coordinate 16,783 of VWYK01083051.1, read as the reverse complement.
ACTTTGTCAGAGGTCAGAAATAAGAAATACAAATAAACAAAGAGTTTGCAGCTATTTCCGTTTAATACACCAGAGTCTGTCTTGGTTCTGTACAGTGATACTGAAGAGGTGAGAATTAGAAACTACTTGGGAAAATGTTTATTTCTCCTCCTTCCCCTCAGTTACTTTTTTCCTGACTTTTCTGGCAGAAATTACAGTACTTTATTGTTGTAATTGTCTCTGTTTATAAATATCTGATGTTACTTTTCTAAGACATCAAGGGCAAGAATAGGAACTTTTAAAATCAGAACTGAAAATGTGGTCATTAAGTGTGACCAAATCCCAATGTTTCAAGCTCTTGGGAAAGTTTTATAGAGTGCACTTATTTTCAGTTTTCAATTTGTTCTTTACTGTTGTGTACTGGAAATTCAGAAAACAAGTCTGGGAAATTAAACTTATCTGGAGCTCCTTAGCAATACAGCACTATTTCATTGTCAGTCTTTTAGAACAGCTTTGTCTCGGCTTCAGCAAAACTTGATCAAATGTGAGATGCTTCGGAAAAAACGTTCAAGGAAGCAGTGTTTACTGATGAAACATTGTTTAGTTGGAAATTTGCAAAGCAGCTTTAGTTACAGTCTTATATCTCTCTCACACAGATTTTTTTCTTTATACATGTATTCACATAGACCTTGTGTTAAATAGATGTTATCAAGTATTTACTTAAAAAAATAACACAATAAGTTTTAACCTGTTTGACCGAAGAGCCTTTTCCTCCTTTCTAATGCTGCCAAAAGGATTTATATAGGAGCTAAAATGCATGTGGTCAAGCCTGGAATGTCACTGCAATTGAAAGTTCTTGCTGCTGAAAAGCGGCTGCCCGTCAGTTTCTTGGGGGTATCCTGGTGGTTTGTTGATTTTTTTTTGCCTGTGGTATTCACTGCAGGGAAGGGGTCACCAGGTCAGTTGTATTGGTGGCATATTAAAAAACTATCAGACAATATAATGATTGATAATAGCATGGTAGTTATGTCTCTGAGATAAAGGTAACCAGATATCTGACACTGGGCCTTGAACAAACAGAACACCCTCAAAATGAAAGATCTAGTGGTCTTTAGAGGGCTACAGTTGTGAATGCTGAATGCTTCCAGTTGTGACACCACTGCTAATGCCCATGGGTCTATGCAGGGCAGCAGGGACACAGCAGCATTGTCTCAGTACCATCACATCTCTGGGCTCACATGGAAGCCTGCCATGGCAGTCTTGGCTGCTTCCTCTTGCCATGTAAAGCAGCACAACGCCGGTTCCAGCCACAGCGGCTCTGGGAGCTCAGTGAGGCTCCAACACAATTTGTTCCTGCGAATAAACATTGAGCTATTTTAAGGGTGGCACTTGTGTAGTACACAGCGTTTGTGAGGTCCTAAAATGAGGAGGGAGTGGGGGAGAGGGGTGGCTGATTGTCATGGGTTTAAAGAGCTGACACAATGAAGTTCTCAAATGAATTGGAGAAAAACCGAATCACATTTGGAGAGAGAGTTACAGACAGGAATTACAAGGCAGATACAAAAATCCACAAGTGAACACCCTCAAATTTTTCCCCAACCCACAACTAAATCTATAATCCCCAGTGCTCCAATCCTCTCCCCACCATGCCTCTGCCATCCAAGAGGCCTAAACACAGCCTCTGGAGGCCCCAAACCAGGCCTGCTCCTTACATGTTTGTCTCGACAAAGCAGCTCCAGCCAGACACAAGACTAGAGGGGGAGGAAAGGAGAAGGAGCTGGCCTGGCCCTGAGTTTATGAAGAGATAGCAGAACTATGGGATTGAATAACAATCTTCTAGTCCATAGAGGACTTTTTTTAACCCTCTAGCAGCCAACCTGGGACACTGATGTATAGGCAGATCTCAGAGTCAGAGAGTGAAGGCTTATAGGCACCTTGAATTTCAGTCACAGGGTCCCTATTGAAAGATGGGTCTACTAGAGGAAGTTATGGGTTTCCCATCTTTGAGGACTAAAACATTGTGGAACAGCGAAAAATAGTTGGTTCTGGTACCTTCTAGTTTTAAAGTTTGTTCACCACCAGCCAGCACTCTATGATTCAGCTAGATTGAATCCTCTCTGTGATTTGGATTCAGAGAGACCAGGGGAGAAAAATTTACTCTATATTAACCTGAAAGCCAACTTCATTATTGCCCATTCCTGGTCACTGCCTTGTCCATGTAGTCATTAAACTCCTGCATTTCTCTGTTCGCTAGCATCCCCTGTATGCAGCCAGCAAATGGCTAGAAAACCTTGTCCATGCACTTCTGCACTCTCCAAAAAAACCTTCAGACCAGACACACTTCAGACAGAAGTGTTTGCCAGAGATACACTTATGGTCCTAAAGTACAGCAATCCCCTACGTACCCTCAAGGATATCTCATACTGACTTTCAACATTCTCTTCACAGGCTTTCCTTCATATATTGTTATACAGGCTAAATTTGCTTAGCACAACACAACAGCCTCTCTCATGCAAGCCCAGGCATCCTTAGACCATGAATTTTACCATAAGTCCCATGAACATTCTGTGAACCTCCAGCTCCTGGATTCCTGGGAACAATAAAAATCTCAATGTGGTTTTTAGGTTTTATAGCTATAGAAAAAAACAGGCATAAATATGATCTAAAAAGCCCCCAAACCAGAAGGCAACTAAAAATAATTCCAGAAACATTAGTGTTATGTTGATAAATCCAGTGATTCTTTTTTTTAAGCCACCTTCTTCAGGGGAAGTCGTGTATGGTTTTGGAATGCTAGAGTTGGCCACACTTGTGAGAAATACGTAGTTCTCCACACGCAGGTCTCATAGAACTCTTTCCTGCTAAACCTCACACAAGCCCTTCATAGCGCTCCTAGTCACTCATTACCTTGAGATCTGCTGTAGTCTTAAAATATATGGGGGTGAAAATTGGCCTATTTTGATATGGCCTGGCTAAGACACAGCTTCAGTCATTAAAAGAACAGGGTGAGAAGTGGAGACACTAAGGTGGATGAGAAAGGGAGGCACTAGGGAGCTCCAAAGGCCACTTGGAGTGTCTGCTGTTTCTTTGCTTGTTGAGGCGCATGAGATGCCAAAACAAACACCCTCTTCTCCCTCATGCTTAACTGCTGAAACAATGCGTCCTGCCTTGGAGGAGCTGCCCACACAAGCTGGTTTCCAAAACTCAATACTGGATGTGTTTCACCCTGTCCCAGTGCACGTAGCAGGCATTCAGCTCAGAATTTACCAGCAAAAGTTATGCTTCGTGAGATAGAACTTAGTGAGGAGATCTTGTGACAGTGGTCCGCTGACCCTAATCTGAGCCATGGTGGCCCTACTCTGTGCTGGGCAGCTTGTAATGCATGCACATGCTTCATGTGCTTTCACAGAGTGCAGCCCTCCCCCACCTATTTCTCTGACTGGTTTTGTTCCAAGTGGTGCCCTTGGTTTGGAGTTGGGTTTGTTTCCCTTGCTGGGCTGGTTTCTCTTGGCATGCCTAGGGGCAAGGAGTGGAGCCAAGGGGGCCTGGCCCACCGCATCTTAGATATCTTTGTCATCACCTCTCTCCCCACTAGATTGTGGTGTTGGGGTGTTGCCTAAATCCCATGGTCTGTTGGTCTCCCAGACATGAATAAATGTGGCCAAGGAGATGATGTTTTTAGGATGAAGTCTCTGCTCTCTTGATCTTACCTCCCTTTTGACTGCTGAGAGAGAAAACATGGCCTGTTATATGCCTTATTCTAGATGGCTACAGCCAGATCAGATGTATCTCCACCATGCCAGATTTGTTCATGACTGATTTAAAAGAGCTACTGAGCAGAGACACTGGGGAAAATCTCAGCATAATTCCCTTGGTTTGTATGTCTAATTGGAAGATTGCACTGGAGCCTCTTATACTAGCCAGTGAAGCAAAGAGAGACAGCACTAATGGGACCTGAGAAGCATTTCAAAATTTTGTGGCTGTATGGTCCTCTCCTGTTCTCACTCAGGCCTGTGATAGCTGGAGAGTCTGGCCATGGTCTTATACTGCAGCTGGAGAGGCAAGGGTGATGTGAATGAAAACTCACTTCTGAAGAAGAATTTCTCCAAATTCAAAAGGGCACTCAGTATTTCTTCTAAGGTCATGGATGTTTTGCAAGAGTTATAAGTGATGGCAGTGACACATTTTGCAGTCATGTCTTCTGGGAGTCAGTGGGGAGTTTTGGCACTGAAGTTATGGATCCGACCCAGAGCAACTAATGAGTCTGTGGGTGAGACTGCCCCTAAATGAGATCTGAACTTCATGAGTAATCCACTTGGGATCGAGTGCAGAAAACAAAACAACTGCCACTAGGACATCTTGTGCCCTGGGAGACTTCCCATACTGGCTCCAGCAGAGACTTACTAAGGGTGGAGAGAACGAAGAGACAGGACCGAATTTCACCAGAGTTATGATCTTTCAGACACCATGTCCCTTCTTGTTCCCTCTCCTTTATCCCCAATCCAACCACGGTCTTTGCATGATCTTAAATGCCAAAACTCTTCTTTTTTTTTAACATCCTTGACACTAGAGCAAAACTGAGGAACATATAGGGATCAGGGCAAGGGACTGGCACTAGATCTGGAATGGAAAATATTTTCTAAGTTTGTAAGAATTTGCAAAGCACTGAGAAAAACTTTTTGTCTTGACAGAAGACAGTCAAAATCTGAAACATATTGTGAACTGAAAATCTGGAAGAGAGCATAAAGGTTGAGGTCAAGTGCAGCGCTTTGTTTAGATAATTTTCAAAATGTTTTAGTTCTGTATATTTATAAAGGCTTTCCAGCCACTACAATTAGCTTAAATTTGGAAATTAAAAGCTACTTTGAAAAGCAGGCATTTGAGCAATTTGGAGGAGGGAGATACTTCAAGCTGGAACCTTTGCCTTATGAAACCCTGAGATAAAAATTACCTGACTCTCCCTGCCCAACAGCTGTGTCAGTAACAGGATGGTGTGCAGCCCTCTGCTTCCAAAAAATTCACCTTGAGGCAATGCAGCTTGTCTAAAGATTTTTCTTTTACTGCTCCAGTCTGTCTCTAGGACTTTCTTTCCTGCTCATGGCAGGGTCTCTGTTGTCTGATAAATACTGAGCAGAACCATATGTGAGTTAGGTTGCATTATGCAATAAGGGAGGATGGGTTAGCATCTACTCTTCAGCTTGCGAAAGTTTCTCTTTTGGGCCAGATCTCAAGGGGCAGGGTTAAATTACATTGCATTTCACTTCTGATTGACATTGGATGCTTAAAATTTACTGCCAATGCAGACACAGATTTTTTTTCTGCTGAAGAAGGTCTTATATTCCCCAGCATTTTTAGATCAACATAGGCCTGCCGATGCCAATTCTTGCTTTACAAGCAACTACTAGATCCTAAGGCTGAATTTACAGTATTATTTCCTTGTAAATGTCAGATGTAATTTTAGGAGAATGCTCAGATATATCCGATACTGATCAACTCACCATTTTCATTAGGATGTAGTCAAATCAAATACAGCTGAGATCCTTACCCATACCCTTGGGGATGCCTATTGACAAGGTTTGGAGTGAAGCTTTGGAAATAATAGACATGAAATAATATAAATCCTGTATTAAAATTTTATAAGCTTCATTATATAGTGATATTTCAATTACTCTGTGGGATATTTGGATGAACCTAGAGGAAAAAGGCAGATGCAGGACTGGCTTTGGCAGCTTGTTGCTCTGCTTTAGTTCTGGATTTTGACTTTTGATTAGACATAAGAAATCCCTTCAGCTAAGGGGCATCACTGGAGCCATTTTCACTGGAAATTAAGAACTTAAGGCACTTGCAATGATCCCTGATTCCAGTTAATTCCAGTAAATTTTGAGACTCTCTGCCACATCTCCGGTCACTCCCACAGAACAAGCCAAAAAATTACCTTCTGATATGCAGGGAAAAAACTGCAATCTTGTGTCAACCTGCCAAAACTCCTTATCCAGTGTCTAATGCCTCCAAATGGGATCCAAATCAGTATTAACTACTAGGAAAATGATGAGCCTTAAACCTATGAGCCTTTTCCTTTGTCCTAGTGGGCTACCTCCAGTAGTGCTGTGATTAAAGCAATCTGCAGAATAGACACGCGAGAGTCAATACCAGACTGGAAGTCAGTACCAGAAAAGGGCTGGTGTCTTGCAGTAAACAATGTTTATCCAAATCCTACTTAAAGTCACATCAAAATGGAATATACTTGATGACTTCAGAGCAGCCTATGTTGAATGATGATAGTCTCGTACACATCTGAAAATTAGTTTACATTTTTAAATACTGCCTTTCCTATGAGTAATAAAATATGTCTTCATAAACCTAATTCCCATGTACATGGCAGGTTTCAAGCAGTAGTCAGATTCAATGGTTTCCCTACCATAGAAGCACATTTCTGGGGAAACTAAGGCACCAAGGCAGTGATATGCCTTACTGTAGGCAGCTGTGAAATCTGAGCAGGGCTCTGTAACTGAGGGTCCTGCTCACACTTTTTGTATTCATATTCCTCATACTGCTCTTTACAACAGATGCACATTTGAAAATGTGGAAGGACTTTATAATATTTGTTGTTCTCTAACCCTCTTTCTGAGCTACAGTTATATCAGAAATGAATCAAGCTAGGGCCTCATAAGAAAATGACATGCATATACCCTGCATTCATTTGTGAGAAACCTTAGCAGATCTACAAAACAGACACAGTGGTATCATTGCCTACAGCACCAAGAAGCTGTTTTTCTTACGCGGGCTTTTATTCAAAGTAGTTGACCTTTAATCTCATGTCTTCTGTCTCTTAGGAAGGACCATACTAAATCCTCATCCCTCTCCACTTATAAGAGCTGTGCTTACAGCTATTCAGTCTCAAATTGTATGAACCACATTTTCAGACCTACCTTTTACTAACGAGAACAATAAGGCTTAATATAGTGCTTGCAGTGATATAGAGTTAGAGGCAGATTGGAGATTAGTACATTGTTTCTGCCATGGAGGATTTCTTACAAGGACATTAATAGAAAAGGCTTCAGCTAACTGTATTGTCTGCAGGCGTGTTTTGTTTTACCAAAGTGATATGCAAGTCCCTGAGTGTCAAAGGGGAGCAAAGTTCAGCTTCCCATTTTCCACTACTGCTAAATAAGGAGTCTTGAAAAGTCTTGAGCTTGCCTTAAAATGTGTTTCACAACAGTGGAGACATGAGTGTTGTGTTCCTTGCAACTGATTTCTGAGCCTTTAGAGGTAACCTGTGAATGACGTTTCTAAGAATGGGGGCGAAAAGTCTGAAGTGGAGGCAGAGTGCTGGATGAGGTTCATACATAAATCCTGAGATTTCACAATCTGGACTTTTCAAAAAATCACCAAATTTTGCAATATCCACAGTCAGATTGTGAGAGATGGTGGCTCTTCAGCTCTGAAAGGACTTTTTTCAGTTTCATCTTCATTGGCTCTTAGTTCTGGTATTTTCCTTCCTTCCCACATGTGTCTTTGTTTTTCAGGGTCATGTATATACTGTATATATTGTACTTCATGAAATCTGCTTTTTCAAGGCATACCACTCTTCCCTACCCCTTTTTTTCTGCAGCTCTTACAAGAGGCATAGTAACTTTCTCTGCAGCTCTTCTTTCCCACCTCTTCCCATACAGCTTTGGAGGAAAGCAGTTATTTACTCCTCCCATCTGCTATTAATTGTCTCTTTCTCATGCTCTGTAGCTCTCTCATTACACCTCGTATACCCTTGCTTCAGGGACAAACTTTAAGTAGAACTTGCAGTGTGCTAAAGCCATCTATTGCCAGCTAAATCCTCCTCAAACATCACCATTTGTGCTGTTCTGCAGCTTACTCCTTCCATGCCAATGTTTGGTTCAGAAAATCCCCCGGATGAATTAAAAATATTGTTTTGCATTTGTTGGGATCTCTGCCCAGTGCTGCTTGGAGTGCAAAAGCTGGTTTTGGTGGTAGTTGGATCAAGATATCTCAGAACAATCTCATGCCTGGGTATCGGCTTTTCGAAGGCAATTGTCTTTCTCTCTCTCTCTCTCTCTCACACACACACACGCACACACACACACACACAAAATCTCTCTCTTCTTTAAACAGGAAACTCCACTCAGCATGTGATGAGTAACCAAATATCAGCAAGGATCTTCTTGCATTCTAAAAAAAAAAAAATCTGTTTAAAAAAATAAAGAAAAAAGAAGAAGAAATTGAAGAAGAAGAAAAAAAAATCCTGTGTTAAAATAAACTCTTGGGTGTAAATAGGTTAGCACGATTGAGAAAACTGGCCGGGTTTTATTAGTTACTGATTCAGTTGGAAGAAATGAAGTTTCATGGCACCTAGAGGTCTTTCAGAAGTTTCAAAGAAGTTAAGAAACCTCAGCAGATATTCTGTGGACATGGGTTTGAGGCCTGTGATGTAAACAGGCCTAATTATATGTTAAAATATGTTGGAGCTGTGCAAGTGGTTTGCCTTTGGCGCTGGAAACACCACAGGTGTAAGTTCAGGACTGATTTATTGCCTTAAGGCCATAGGGATTTTTATTGTCTGGGTGAGCACTCTGTCTAGCATACATCTGGGATACCCTATGATTCATGTTGAAGTCTGAGTTGTGGGAAAAACAACATATCTTAAGAAAGAAATATAGTGTATACCGATTCAAAGTGAGAGACAGAAGACCCACCAAGTCCTTTGGTTAGATTAGCCAAGGGTTAAATACCTCTAGTTGCCTGAACATGGATCATTCTTCTCACTGCTCCTCATGATTGACCTCTGCCCCCATGGCATGGAAGTGGGCTTTCTGTACCTGTCCCTCCTCAGCCTCACTTTGCTGTATCACCAGCTGTGCGATTGCAACATGAATGCTGCTTTTGTATTAGAAGTGGTCAGAACAGAATGAAAGCTTTGGACAGCCATGACGCTTCCTGCTCACTCAGAGCCCAGCCTGAGATGATGGGAAACTGAGCTTGATACCTCCCACTGGGTAAGGACCACAAAAACCGAAGCTTGATTATGCAGTCTCCTGAAATGCACAATTTTGCAGAGGGAACAATTTACCCATGTAGTTATTTGCATATCATCCCTTCATGTTTGAGGAAAAACTGCTAGAAAGAATTTTGATGTGAAATACGAGCTCTTTACTGTGCAATTTGAAAGGGTCTGGTGATTGTATTTTACTTCATCTTGGCTGTGGCAGATACTTACCACAGCTCGTTAAGAGTTCTGCACAACAAAAAGGAGTTGAACATAGACATCAAGGTTTGGCCCCGTGGATCTTACTGAAGAGAAGCTATTTCCTGGACGAGGAGTAGCAAAAGCTATGTAGTTCATACAAACTCCCAGCAAGAACATACGATGTTGCTGTTTGCAGAAAATCATTGCCATATGGTACAATGGTGGTAGGTGTGTGCAAGTCCACAGGGTGCAATATAATGGATGAATAGCGTCTGTCTGTGGCACATCGGAAAGTCAAGGTGATGGCAAGCAGGGATCTTGCTTCCTACTCATTGGTCATGCTCCGTTCTGCCTTTGCGCTGGGTTCTGTGCAATGGGGAATGCGTTATGGAAACAGTCATGCCACCCAGGGCTTCAAGCTTCCACCTTGAACCTAGCAGAGGAGAGTAATACCAAGGACAATTAAATCTCGGTTGGTCTTCTGCTGTACTCAGCGTGAAGGAGATTTCTCTGGGTTTGTTAACACAGCTCTGATTCATAACCTTGAATGGAAGGAGGCCAACAAGCACAGCATGCTATTCCTCTGAGTGAGCTGTTCCAGAAAAATGGAAGCAAAATTGCAGCACACTCCCTCCCAAACTGCTAGAGAGGTGCTCTGAAAGTTTCATTAAAATGTGCCATTTTAATGCCTTTTTTGGTAAAGAATGGGTCACTCGACATTGGCAAGGAAGTCAGCATGTTACTGTGGTATTTCACCTAATTGTGGCTTCTGTTGTCTGAGTGGAAAATAGTCTCTGTGTCCTGTGAAAAGATTGTATAATGTAAAAAAACCAAACCAAACCAAACAAACCCAAAACATGCCAGTCTTTGGGGATGGCATGGGACAAAATAAATTACTTTTCAAGAAAGCCCCAAAAGAGAGTCATGTCCTTTCTGGAACAGAAGATAATCTGGGAGCTTGGGATCACATCCTTTTCTCAATACAGCAAAACAGGCTCTTGAGATGGTGGTAGGAAAATCTGCATTTCTCACATGCAGATATTTTTTCTGCACATGAACTTTCCAGGACAAAGGCCATTATCTTTCTAGATTTGTTAGTTTTTCATGATTGATTGACTAACAACTTAGACAAATTCGTTTGTGTGTGAACTACCTCTTGTGTGAGGTAATGTGCTCCTTGCACCTGCAGAGTTGTGTAAGTTACAGGCCTTTGATGGAGTCACTGGAGCTACTCTTCTTCGGAGGATAAAAACCACTAAGGTGACTGTCAGCAGGGCAGAATGTATGACCATAATATACTATTGTAGGAATGTTCACAAACCAGAGCTATTTCTTAAACTTTATTAATAAAATGCAGGATTTGCAAAAGGTCTTAAAGGATCTTTTATGACTGGGAAACACTGATCTTGGTGAACTGGAGGAGACCACACAGACTAATTTACTGAGAAAGCTGCAGATTAAATGATTAAAAGAGATTTTGTGTCCTGGCAGACGAATCTCGGCCAGCTCTCAGAAATACAGAAAATCAGAATTTGCTTCATCTTCCAAGTATCAGTTTTGCACAACAATTGAATTCCACTGATATGGAAGGGATTTGGTGAGAGTTTTTAATGTCCCATATGGCTTTAGGATTTGAAGAATTTCCATCTAATGAAGTATTGTCTTCTGGACTTTTCCTTTTCTGCTTTATACTTAGCGGGTGGCATTACAACACTAGCAGCTTGGGGCAGTTTAAATTTCATATTAGGACTGTAGGATCTGAGCTGAAATCCCAGAGGGGACTTATATCCCTTTTCTTTTCGGCATGTGTCAAAGGAAACAGTCCTCTGAAGGTCAAGAACAAGTGCTGTCCCTAAATATAGAATTCCTTTGGTTATCACAAAAGCAGTGTTCACCACAGGAAGGGACTGGACTTCTGAGAAGAGTGTTTTGATTTCTTAAAGTTTATTTTGCAGAAGGATCATGGACAGAGTCTTGGAGACTGGTAAGAATCAGTAAGATATTATCAGTCCACAGCAAGGTTTTATGTTCCAAGGCTCCTGGCATGTAACCTGGATCCTTGTTTTCCATGCTACTGATTCTTATATTATGTTAAATAAAAACAAGGGTAAAGAAAATTTTTAATAACTGTGCTCTCCATTGCAGACATAAAGCAGATCATGCAGTTTGGTGTAAAAGGGGCAAGCATACCTTGCAAAATTTATTTGAGAAGAACTTGACTGAAAGTAAGCTTATCTCAGCATTCTCATCAGGAATATTACACCAGTGTAGTAGCACCTCTTTTTTATTATTACGAACATAAAGAGCCAATGCATGTGGAATGGCCACCTCATAAATGTGCTGTAATCCTTGTCATGAGAAATTTTTAAAGGCTCTTGGTGGGAGCTGGTCACAGTTTTCTTTCTCACTTTTTTTTTTTTTTTTTTTTTTTAACCCAAAGATTGATGTAATGAAAATATTAGGGTACTGGTGTTATTTTTTCCCAATATTTTATAAGGTTTGATCTTTTAGAACTCCTCAGTTAACACTATCTAGAAATAAGGTAGCTTGAAAATTTTGTTTTCCTTAGGGATCCTGCTTTTCTCTCGCATCTTTCATCCTCTTCTCCATCCCCTCCTGCTCTTTTCTTCTTTGATAAACTTAGAAAGTGTGAGCTAGATAAGTGAACAGTGAGGTGGATTCAGAACTGGCTGAATGTCAGCATTAAGAGGATTGTGATCAACGGTATGGTGTCCAGTTGGAGGCCAGTGGCTAGTGGTGTTCCTCAGAGGTCAGTATTAGGTCCAGTCTTGTTCAACATCGTCTTCAGCAACCTGAGATCAGCAAACCTCAGTGAGTTTGATGATGATACAAAATTGGGAGAAGTGACTGATATGTCAAAAATCTGTGCTGCAATTCAGCAAGACCTTGATAAACTGGAGAGCTGGGCACATGAGTAACTCTTGAAGTTCAACAAGGGCAAATGTAGAATCCTGCACCTCGGGCAGAATAATGCCACACATTAGTAAATGTCAAGAGTTGACCTGCTGGAAAGCAACTCTGTGGACAATCTGGAAGTGCTAATGGACAGCAAATTCACTAACAGCCAGAAAAGTGCCCTTGTGGCCAAGAAGGCCAGTGGTGTCCTGAGGAGCATTAAGGAGAATGTGTTCAGCAGGTTGAGGGAGGTTCTCCCCCTCTACTCTGCCCTGGTGAGGCCACACCTGGAGTATTGCGTCCAATTCACAGCTCCCCAGTTCAAGAGTGACAGCTGAACTACTGGAAAAAGTCCAATGGAATGTCACAAAGATGGTTATGGGACTGGAGCACCTCTTGCAAGATGACGCTGAGACCTGGGAACGCTTTAGTATGGAAAAGAACAGACTGAGAGGGGATCTTACCAATGCATATAAATATGTAAAGGGTAGAGGTCATGAGGATGAGGCTAGGCTTTTTTTAGTGGTGCCTAGTGATTGGAAAAGGGACAGCAGATAGAAACTAGAGCACAGGAAGTTTCACATGAATTTCATGGAAAAATTCTGTGCTTTGAGGCTGACAAAGCACTGGACCAGGTTGCCCATAGAAGCTGTGAAATCTTCAAAACCCACCTGGATGCATTTCTGTGCAACCTGATCTAGACATACCTGCTTTAGCAGATGGTTGCACTAGATGGAGAAGAGAAGACTTTGAGGAGAGCTTATAGTAGCCTTCCAGTATCTGAAGGGGGCCTACAGGAAGGCTGGGGAGGGACTATTTACAAGGTCTTGCAATGACAGCATGAGGGAAAATGGGTTTAAACTGGCAGAGGGAAGATTTAGACTGGATGTCAGGAGGAAGTTCTTTCCAGTGAGGGTGGTGAGGCACTGGAACGGGTTGCCCAGGGAGGTTGTGGATGCTCCCTCCCTGGAGGTGTTCAAGGCCAGGTTGGATGAGGCCTTGAGTGACCTGTACTAGTGGGAGGTGTCCCTGCCTATGGCAGGGGGTTGGAACTAGATGATCCTTGAGGTCCCTTCCAACCTTACCATTCTATGATTCTATGTTTCTATATTCTCTAGAGATCCCCTCCAACCCCTACCACTGTATGAGGTTTTTGTTTTGGGTTTGTTTTTTTTTTGTTTTTTAAGATGCACAGAGAGAGTAAATACAGCAGAGAAGCCAGGGTCCAGATACCTCCTCTGCTCTGCACCTTCCGAGAGAGCTATGGTGCCTTGGCCAAGGTTTCCAGCATGCGTCAGGTAACTTGCAGTTTTCCTATGGCCACCATATGGCAGATACCCATGCTTCTATGATTCTGTGATTCTATGTGACAAATGCTTCTTCCTGGTGCTGGGTCAGGCAGCTAAGGGACGGATGTGTGTATGCATCTTTCAGGCTCCTGATGCTTTCTAGCCATCGTACATGGACCTCACTGTCCTGGGCATGAAAAGGGATGTAAAATGTTTCCTTGTCTCAGAGCAGTATTTGAAGGGACAATCAATAAAAACTGGGAGGTAGTGAGATGCTACACTGAGAAGGTCATAGAGCAGCTGTGACAGCTACCTGTTGTTAAGATAGGGAAAATGCTGTGCTGCAGTTACTTAGAAGCCCTGAATTGAAATGGTTTTTGTCAGTTCTCTGGGAGGTCCTGCAGGCTGGGTCTATCAGATCCTCATGTTCCTTTATGAAACACAGATGCTGATGCTTGGAACATTTGTCTCCACCAATTACTGATATATAGGTGCCATATGGCTAGTCTTGAACGGAACAACTGGACTTTAGCAAGTAGTGGTTGAGGTGAGTCTTTCAGAGCAGGTTTAGTTAGACAGGAGCCAGATGACAACAGGAGGTAGCCAAGTGGCAGAGGTCCTCCTTTCCTTCCTCCCATGCCTGGGATGAAGTGCAAATATGTTAGGATTTTCTTCCCAAGCCAAGGTGTCCACATTTGTCAACAGCTTTGTTTTGTCGAAGATGTTAAACATTGAGTGGCGCAACTCAAAAAGTAGTGTGCTGTGGTAGCTGAGCTACAGCACAACAGTACAACACAGTGTGGGTGATACAGTCTGGCCACCAAAGAAATTCTGCACAAGCAGGTGCAGGCAGGTGGGAATTGAAAATTCAACTGAGAATTCATCTGGGTGTGGAGAAGAAGGCTGACTGCAAGCGAAATACTCTGTTTAGATGAAAATCCTGTAGTGTCAATCTTCATCTATGCTTCTGAGGACCACTTGCAAGGCACTGTAGGGATGAACCTGCTTTAAACCTTTTCTTTGCTGTGGTGAAGCCCAGAGTAAGCCTCCTCTTGTGCTGAACACTCTGTGCTGAGACACCGAAAAGCAGATTGCAGTTTGTGTGCCTCTCAGTAGACTTTCCTTTCGCATCTCCTAAAAGTCCCATTAAACCTTTAAAGTGTTGAAATCAACTTAAGTAAGTTAATCCATTGTTTGAAAAATCATTGAGACTGTCAACTTGATGTTCTGTGTAGTTATTCAAGTTCTACAGCCCTGAAAAATGGAGCTCACGAGAGAATTGGCAGCTGACCCTTAACTTGAAATGTCATTGCTGTTATACTGTAATATGAATTCTTGTCTGCTTTACAAACTTGAGTCATTCACTAAAGACCCTGCTGTGGGCTGGAGTGTTCAAATATATTAGTGATGAACTGTACTTGTTCTGTGAAAACCCAGAGCTCAATGTTTGCGAGGTCTCAACAGCTGTCATAATTTTCCCAGGATACATTAAAAAATATTCTCTGGAGTTGCTGAGAATCACAGATGTTTGTTCTGAAGAATAGGGTTGGTGGTCCAGCACCATATGTAAGAGTGCCTGGGTGGAATTCTACATGGGGGTCAGTTTCAGTGATGTTAAATCTTTGAAGGAAACATTTTCCATACCATTGCCCATCAGCAGAAAAATGCTAACTGATTTTTGATGCCTCAGTCCCTACTGTAGAGAAAGGCAACAGGAGGCGGAAAAAAGGTTTTGTTGTCTTTCCTGGTAGTTCACTTTGCAGTCTTCAAGATGCATCTGCTTACAGGGAGTGGGAGACATTCAGAAAGAACATCTGTGAATATCCCATGTCATTACACTTCCAAAGTCAATGGCAAAGGCCTTGGCAAGATCCAGGGTTTTCAAACATGAGCCTTTTCTGCAAGTGTTTAGACAGATGGTTTGCTACTGTATGGAGCATCTTAGGGGAATTTACTCCTATTCTCAACGTTGCAATTACTGTAGGCTCAGGACTACCTGTCTCCTGCTGAGTTTCTGAACAGTGTTTGTTTTTGCTTGATGAAATTCTGTCTTAGATTTTTTAGTGATTATACTGTATTGTGTTCTGCCAGGCTTTGAAATGAGATCAAATTGCTTTCCCCTTAGCATTTACTTGCAAAACATATGTCGGCCAAATCTTGAAGTTCCTACTTGTGTACCAGTCACCTACTGAAAGTCAATGGGACCTTTGCCTGAGTAAGCACTGCGTGAAAACCAAGTAAGAATGTGG
Organism: Semnornis frantzii; assembly: GCA_013399775.1. NCBI lineage: Eukaryota > Metazoa > Chordata > Aves > Piciformes > Ramphastidae > Semnornis > Semnornis frantzii. The sequence continues at coordinate 1,154 of VWYK01083051.1, read as the reverse complement.
GGGGGATTTCTTGGCTGTGGAATAACAGCTTGCAGCAGCAAATGATTTATTTTCTCTGAAATATGTAAATAGATACGTTAGCATTGCCTTTGATGAGAAACTTTTAAACCAGGAGTTGGCCAGCCCATGGTGAAAGTGGGCACTAGAGCTGAACAAAACCTGTTTTCCAGTTTGTCAAAACGTGTGTCTGTGTGGATATATACATATACATATATACATACACATATATATGTGTGTGTGTCTACATATATATATATATATATATAAGAGAGAGAGAGAGAGAGAGAGAGGGAGAGAGAGAGATGCAGAGAGAGAGAGAAAGTTGATTTCAGCCTGATTTAACCAAAAACCCAAATTCAGAGATATTTTCAGTGATCTGGAGAATCTGTTCACCACAATTGACAGTTATTTTTGCTAGCAACCTAACTGTGAAATTGGTGCAAGAATGCATTTCACTGACCAGCTGGAAATGTCTGGCTTCCAATGTATCAGGAGCACATGTTAAAGTCTTTAAACCGGAAGTATTTCGTACAAAGCATATTGTGATCAGTTAATTGATGTTTTTAAATTAAGTCTTTGTAATAGAAACTTCCACTAATCTGTAACATACACAGTCCAGATCACATCCCAACACTTTTATTTGTTACATAGCTCAAAACTGAACATGAATTCTGAAATTCTGGTCTTTTGTGAGAGTATGTGGCCCCTTGGATTTCACAATCAAATAACATTGAAGGAGCTGCTGTAGAACCATGTTTCTATCAGAACCGCTTCTTTTCATAACCAGGAAGACTTGACCACACAGAAAGGGTGAAATTCATTACTGTCAAAATAAATAGCACAAGACTATTTAGATCTTTGAAAAACAAACTTGGTGGTCTTTGCCCTGGTCTGTCAAGGGGAAAGAATTGTACATTTTCTTTCCTAATGCAAATATTTAGTAGATCTCTGCACACTGCAGTCACTGTCCTACTGTCTCTGTTAATTAAAGCAAATGGGACTGATTCTCTGTTCATGTACTACATACAACTGCTGTGATGTCAGTGAAGTTGACATTGGTATTAAGCAGGTGTGTTAATGGGCTCAAATCTAGATGCTAGTAAACACCTAGAAGATGCTTGATGCTTTTAAACAGACCAGCCAGTCTCACCTCT
>VWYK01083050.1:0-17456 GCA_013399775.1 Semnornis frantzii | reverse complement strand
CTACCCTAGGGGATCCTGCATTGTCAGACGGGTTGGACTTGATCTCTGGAGGTTCCTTCCAACCTCTAATGTTCTGTGACTCTCTGAAGCGTAGCAAATGCAGAAGTCCCATGAAAAAAACCCACAGTTTTGTTCCATAATATACAAATATCAGCTGCAAAGCCTTATGTGGGACCACCAAAGATTATGATTTTAATTGTAGGGGAGGTAACTCAGAAAAATATATATGTACTCCATTAAGGTACTTTTAATTCATTAAGTAGGCAGAAAAATAAGCACATTTTTACTACGGTGGAGCACATTTGCCATAAAACTGTAATCTTAACAATATCACATAATAAAAACTAAAATCAACATTTGAAATCAACTGGGCAGATGCATAGAGGCAGTTTCTTTAATCCTGCATAACTGTACAATATTGTCCTTAAAACTAAATCATAGTCTAAGGAGTTTTATGAGGCCAGGCAGGCTCTGATGGCGTTTGCAATGGGTTGCCGCTCTCAGACTGCAGGGGCGCTTAGGACTGAGGAGAGTTAATCTCTATCTAGGGCATTGTTACAAGACCAGTTTTGTCAGAGTTCCATGATGTGCCCCGTTTGGGGTGGTTTAGGTTTGACATTAACATCCCAACAGTCACACAGTAACTTCAATGAGATCTAAGACCTGGGGAATGTCACCTGCTGGCCTCTTGCCCTGTGATCCAGACTTTAGTCTCTCCAAGGCAGTGTAAAAGCAGAACTACATCTGGCTGGGGTTGGTTGGTGGTTTTTGTTGGTTTTGGGGTTTTTTTGCTACTAGCAGTGCCATAGAAATAGACCTCAGTGTTCAGTTCTAGTCCCCACAGGTCTTGGAGGCGATCCTGCTTTTGGCAGGGGGGCTGGACTTGATCTCTGGAGGTCTCTTCCAACCTCTAACATTCTCTGGTTCTGCTATTCTCTGTATTTTAAAAAATGGCACAGTACAGGGTGGGAGTTCAAAGTGAGAGTCTTGTATTTTCCAGACCTATAAGGACATTTGTTTCATAAATAAGTCTCAGTGCATCATTAGTCACAGTTTTATGGGGGCAAAAGTTACCATTTCTGATGAAAATCCTTAGAATTAAATTGCTTCAGCAGCACTTAGTTATCTGTGCTGGGAATGGAAGCTGGCTTCCTTCTGTCAGAATTTGACACAGGACACCTTGATTTAGTTATGCGTGTGAGTTACATGGAAACAGTCCCCATCAATACACACAATTAAATGCAGCTTCTGATTTTGATAGGCTTAAAAAAAGGAAAATAGGAAGTTTTCATTTCCTATGGAACCCAGGAAGCATTCATAATCTTCTGTCTATACCTTTTTCCCTTAACAAATTCAAGGCTGTTTCCATTCTTTTCAGTAATTAGCCTTGACCTGGAAAGGATGACATCTACTATTGCCTTTTTCTCCTGAATTCTTGACATAGATCAGCTTGTAGAACACAGATTTACCTTTGTATTTTTCTGAACTGTCCATTATGGGGAATCTCAAGGTCCTAAACACACTTCCAGGACATCCAGACCTGAAAGTAACTTCCTGGTGGCTAATTATTTTTTTGGCAGCACCAATACTCCAAAACCGTGAGATTAAGCAGGCACAGATGGGAGTGCACACAAACGACAGAGACAGTGAAGAAAACAGTGCTGAGGAATTGGGTGAAAACTTAACTAGACTTGCTTATGGTACTTGACTATTAGCAATAATTAATCTTGCATAGAAGTAAAGACCAGCTACAGCTACAACCTCTGCTCCACACACAGAAACTAGGGAAAAACATTTTTATTGTTGATACAGTAAATTACATGTGAAAAAAGCAAGAGAGAAACAAAAGTGGATAAGGAAACAGAGCAAACAGCACTGGGAGAATGGCTGGAAGGAAGCTTAGCAAGAGCACTTTAGGCACAAGTGCAGGCTACAAAGCCTAAGCCTGTGAACAAAGCAGTTGCATATGGCTCCTCCGTTCGTTCCTGCTCTGCTCAGGAGACCGAACTCAGCATATTCTTCATGAAAGAGGCAGGTTTAGGTCAAGCAACACCTGACTACACCCAGGGCCCTGAATTTTGGCCAATTGCTTGGCTTAGAAATAGGAAAGTGTTCAAAACAGAAAGAGAGCAAAGTAGAGGGCACTCCAGACACTATCAGTATGGTAGGACCTCTGTGCCTACTCACACCAGCTGTTGAGCTGGAAGGCTGCTGGTACTGTGCTATTTACATGCCTCTCCTGCTCAAATACTTTGTGGAAATTCAAAAGCTAACACAGAGGTCCTAATAAAATTAACGTTCTTCTGTTTGCTTAAGCAGAGCTGTGAGTTACTCTAGAAAATAGATTTTTAAAAAAGAACCAATTAAGTTAGAAGCAAACACTCCCTGCCTGCTTCACATTATCACAGCTAACGCATCATGCTCTGCAACAGAGATGCTTTGAAATATCCTTGTTGGTAACATCAGGGCTTCTTCTGAAGAGCTTTTGAAAGCTCACAAGGCATGGTACAGGCTAGGGGCCTCATAATAGATGATGCTGATTGCCCTGTCCCAGGGACTTGAAGTACTGAGAAGGCTCTGAGTGGCCTAATCTAGTGCTCAATATCCTTGCTCACTGCAGAGGGATTAGGCTAGATAACGTTTGGAGGTCCCTTCCAACCCAAACCATTCTGATTGTACAACTTAAAACTTTGCAGGATCTAGTCTTAAATGTGGCCTTGCTAGTTGTATATAGAATGTTAAACTGGTTTACATCAGGTTTCCATTTTACCCATTGCGCTGAGTTTTAGTAAAGCTGTCCAGTGGAGATTAAGTAGATAAAACACAACCTTCATCTGAGAAGCTTCCAAAACACTACTTCTATTTGTAAGGTCAAGGTACCTGCACCAGTCCCAGTTGGTACTAGTTCACAATGGGTAATCAAGATGCCCAGATGTGATTTTGCAATGTCAGGAAGGTGATGTGGAAGATATAAGGCTGCAGACACCTTGGGTGTGTGTCTGTCTCTGCTTTTTTGTGACAAAAGTCCAGAGGATTCCGTGTTTGAGAGGACTGAGTTCCTCATTGATAAAGCCCTACAATAACATCAGCAGTGCAGCCTTTTGGAATAAGCTTTTCTCCCCCACCACATGCACCATGGCAGTTTAAGATGCTTTGACGTCGTCATTAAAATAAGTGCACGCCCTCATGGTCCATGGAGATGTAGGGGATTGTACTGGAGCAGCAGCAGGGGACTGTACTAGCACAGCCTCCTCTCCAGACTTCCTGTGATTCGGACTGGTTAATTTCAGCCAATGTTCACTTCTACCAAGACTGCTGTCAGGCTTGGTCCTGCTGTGCTGACTTTGCCCATGGTTGAGTTTGGATGAAAAGTAAGCAGTTGAGCCTCTGAGCTAACTTCCATCTATGCAGTCCAGTAAAAAAGGAGTTTTTTAACTGTCTAGAATGTGAAGTCATAACAATAAAACAACACCAGGAACACAAAGAAATAATAAAACTATGATGTACTTTTTTCACTGCAAATCCTTTGTGTCAGCTTCCCAGATGGTGTGAATCTGTGTAGCTCTGGAAAATCAATGAAATCACTTTGCCTTATGCCACTGAGGAAGTCAGACTATCAAACTCAGGCAAAACACTTTCAGAGTCTTCTCAGCAGAAAGGAGGAGAGAGGATCATCAGAGGCAATATCTAACAGTACATCCCTGACCCGGGGGCAGGTGCTCTAAAGATCACAGAAGCACAGAATTGTCAGGGTTGGAAGGGACCTCAAGGATCATCCAGTTCCAACCTTCCTGTCATGGGCAGGGACACTTTCCAATAGGTGAGGTTGCCCAGAGCCACATCCAGCCTGCCCTTAAAAACTTCCAGGGATGGGGGCTTCTATCACCTCCCTAGGCAACCTGTTCCAATGTCTCTCCACCCTCGTGATGAAGAACTTCCTAANTTTTTTTTTTTTTTTCATTCAAACACATTCCTGCTGCCTCAGGTATCTCATGGGTTGTGGTGTCTTCAAAACCCCTCAAAATTTATGTTGTGCCTTCAAGTGCTTTCAAAGTCATAGCCTGAGCTCAGCAGTATTCTCTATGCTGGGTGTTACTATGTGAAGATAGTGCTTGCTTCTCCATATGGATTTAATTTCAATAGATGCTATCAATTCCGTGTGAATCAAAAGCCTCCTCTTTGCAGCCTTGGGATGGTCTGGATTGAGAGCCTGGATGTCCCCAAGAACAATAAACCACAGACAATGGGGGGGGGGGATGTCTCTTAGTACCCCCTGCTTTGGAAACCTTTTGAAAACCTCCCTCAAACTCATGATACATCCCAAATTCATATCCAGGGCAAACACAGGAAGGCTACTATCTCTCCAGCTAAAATCCATCCCCATGCTGTTCCCAGTGCCATGCACACTACCTCCTCTGCATCCTGAAGGTGATAGTGACCCCAAAGCAAGGGGTGCTGTTGCGGTGGTGACCAAGCTGAGAACCTCAACATTAAGGCACACTAGGGAGGAGGTCCCAGCTACAGTGGTGGTGGCAGCACCAGTGGGTCAGTGCTCTCACCTTCAGCTCTTTACTGAATCATAACCTTACAACCCTGCAAGATCACAAGAAGCAGCACATATGGAAAAGAAAAGAAAGAAAAGAGAAATATGAACAGAAATACTAAAAGTCATACCTAACAACCAGATACCACTCTCCAAATATTTTTCTTCTATTAATTTTAAGGAGGAAATCATTTGGTGGTAAACGGGGAATAAACTAAAACCATCTGCACCCTGCTAGGCAGCTGTCAGAAAGCCAAGCGAGCTCTTTGGCTGTATAGGCCTGACATTTACATCCACTGAAGCTATTCCAACAGTGTCAAACACACTAATGAGGACCCTTTCCAAGTGCTGCATTCGAGAAGCTGACCCTATTGTTAAGCAAAGAATATTCCTAAGCTTAGAAAGGTGCAGAACAAAGCCAACTAAAATAATACAGGTTTGCATCATTTGTGTCAGTAGATGTGTCATATGGCACCCATCTGGGGAGGAATAATAGCAGGAACCAGTACAGGTTGGGTGTTGCCCTGCAGGAAAACAGTTCCATAGAAAAAGACCTTGGAGTGCTGGTGGACAGCAAGTTTTGCATGGGACAGCATGCAGGCTGGAGCACTTGAGCATCTCCTCTATGGACAGAGACTGAGACACTTGGGGCTGTTCGGAGAAAACTGAGAGAGGATCTCAACACTGTCTCAAGCCCAGTGTCATGCAAACCCTCTGAGTGTCTTGGAGAGAGATGCATCCTCCAATGCCTGTGAATTAGACTACAGCACTCAGCAAGAAACACAAATATTTCTATTAATTTCCAGAGGAAGATTTCTGAACTCCAGGGAACTCCAAAAACATAGTTCTCCTCTTTTTCATCTTGTTGAGTTTTAGCATGGGAAAGAGAAGCCTTTACTTTGAAGACTTTTTCCTTTCTTTCTTCATCTCCTTTTTTGACAGCGTGTTTCCCAGAAGAGTGGCAATAGCACCCTTTTGACACTAATATCCCTTTATCTATATTGGGGATTGCTAGCAATGAGATTCTCACATCTAGTTTCTCTAGTGAATGTGAACAGCTAAGGCTGTGAGTTAGAAAGGCTGTAAGCAGACTTGCATGGTGTCTGGTGAGATCTTCCCTGGATATTCTGTACCTCAGCTTTCATAAGCCTGCATTCAAACACCGTGATTCAAAGGCTTTGAGATAGAATAAAAATTAAGAAAAGTATCCCCACACCCACCCCCCCATCCTTGCCTGTGTTCTCCTTTGGCCTTGCAGTGTCCAGTTCTGGGCATCTCAATTTAAGAAAGATGTTGAGGTGCTCAAATGTGTCCAGAGAAGGGCAGCAAGGCTGGTGAGGGGGCTGGAGCACAGCCCTGCGAAGAGCAGCTGAAGGAGCTGGACTGGGTTAGCTTGGAGAAGAGGAGGCTCAGGAGAGACTTTACTGCTCTCTACAACTACCTGAAAGGTGATTGTAGCCAGGTGGGGGTTGGTCTCTTCTGCCAGGCACCCAGGGACAGAACAAGAGGATACAATCTCAAGCTGTGCCAGGGCAGGTTTAGGCTGAATGATAAGAAGTTCTTCACAGAAAGAGTGATTGGCATTGGAATGGACTGCCCAGGGAGGTGGTGGAGTCACTGTCCCTGGAAGTGTTTAAAAAGAGACTGAATGTGGAATTTGGTGCCATGGTTTAGTTGATTAGATGGTGTTGGGTGATAGGTTGGACTTAATGATCTTAAAGGTCTTTTCCAATCTGATAGATTCTGTGATTCTGCAGGGTGGTAGGTCTCTCTTTCTCCTGCATCTGCAAACAGTATCTTCTCATGAAGCTTCAACAGACAGAGCAAACAGCAAAAGCACTTCAGATCTGTGCTGTAATGAGTTGGGTTTTCATTACTGCTTTCATGCTATTTTCTAGCAGAAGGAGGTGGAATTATACCAAAAAACCCAACCCAAACCAACAACAACAAAAACCCCCCAACAACCACAAAAAAAACCAAAACAAAAAACCCAAACCAACAACCACAAACACTACCACAACAAGAAAACCAACAGCCCAAAGGATTAAAACAGCACGTGAAAGAGATAATAGTAGCTTAAGTGCTAATTGTTCAGAAATAACACTCTCAGTTGCAGAGGCCACAGCAGAGCACATATCAGCCCTGAGAAAAGCCATTAGTTCCACATCCATCCAGAATTTCTGGAGACATGCAATAAAGTTGTACTAATCTTGGATTACAGCAAAGTGCTAACTCTCACCCTTCTGTTCCACAGTCGGTTCCTGCCCTGGAGTTACAGAGCAGGTGGAGACTTGTTTGTAGCTTCAGGACTCACGCTTGGCTGAACTGCTCAGAAAGACTTGCATGGACTTACTGCAGCATTCCTGAAAGCTCTTTAAGAATGGAAGTAGTGAAATCTCATTAATGCTTTAAAGGGCTGAACTTTATAAAGTGTAATACAATCTATAACCACAAAGAGAAAAGATTTCTCCATATTGGAAAGTATCTTTCTAAACCTTTAGGGAAGTGAACCTTTCTGTTCTGGTCCCCAGCAAGCAGACCTCTCTTTCTAAATATTCCTAAAACCAGTTCTGCTACAGATCCCACCATATTTCTTGAATAAAGTTATAAGCCAAGACAACCTTTCTGTGAAGGTTTATGTGCATTTTTCTGTGAAGCCCAAGTCAAACAAGAAATCAAAGCCATGCACAGAAAAGAAAAGGTGAGTGGGGTAAAAATTAACAACATGTTTTAGGTGGGAAAACTATTTGGAGCAATTTTGAAAAAATGCTTTAATAGCTTCTGAATAAAATTGAATTACTCCATCCCAATAGACACAGTGTATAAATATTAACATTTCAGATGTATAGTAAATGCTGCTCTTGTAGTACTTTAGCAGTCACATCACAGAGCAGTTTGAAAGGAGCTGCAGGGTTTCATACTCGCCGTGAAACCCATCTGCTAAATGCCGTTAGAACACAGCAAACGCCTCTGAGTTTTGACTGTAAGTTCCCCAAAGCCGAGATTTCCTCCTTTCCTGCAGAGAATAAGGGAACTTATTACACCAGCTGGGGCTGAGCACTGGCCCAGCTCCAAATATAGAGTGAACAGGGGAGCCATTTTGCACAGAATGGAGCAGACAGGGTTGGGAGGTCCTCTAAGAAAGGGTGCTGGGGTGCAGTTTTTCCTGAGCGTCTCCCTGTTTCTGTGCTTAGAAACCTGTTAGAGGATTGCCTTCTGTGCACCCCCGAAACACAGCCCCTCTACTGTCACCATGTAAAGATAGAGTGGATATGCTTATTGCAACTGTCCAGATGATGGGAGCTGAAGTATGTTGTTAAGCAGGGTCATCTGACACTTCATAGAATCACAGAATTGAGGTTGGAAGGGAACCTCTGCAGATCAACTTCAACTCCCCTGCCAAGGCATATTCACTTAAAGAAGGTCACAGGATCACACAATTGTGGAGGCTGGAATAGACCTCTGAGATCATCAAGTCCAGCCGATGACCTAACACCACCACATCAACCAGACTATGTTATCAAGTGCCACATCCAGTCTTACCTTAAACACCTCCAGCAACGGCGACTCCACCAGGTCACACAGGTACACATCCAGGTAGATTTCGATTATCTCCAGAGATGGAGACTCCACCACTTCTCTGCACAGCTTGTTCCAGTGCTCTGTCACCTTTAAATTACAGAAAATATTCCTTATGTTTAGATGGAACTTCTTATGTTCAAGTTTGCCAAAGGAAGACAGTGGTAGAAACACAGAGCAGGACTGGGTCATTATTTTCTGTTTTGTATTTCCTATTAAACATATACTTGGCAAACATGTGCAGTATCCTCACACGTGGTGAGTTGGATGAAGTTGTTGGATGCCTTTGCCAGATGATTTAGGAGCCCATGCTACAGGCAAAGGCATGGATCTTTATGATCTCCAGTCTCTGTCAGCGTCTCCCATGCTCATGCCCCCTGACCAAAGCCTACACCCTCCCAGGTGATCACTGCAAGCCCTCCACCAGGAATGACCTACAAGCTCAGCCAGACTCCTACCAAAGTAGGAGAAAAATCTTCCCCTTTCCCCTCACTAGCTGCAGAGCAGCCACCTTGACCCTGGGGCTGCCCTGGTGCATTTCTGGACATCTGCAGCAATGGATCACACTGGGAAGCTTACATCCACTAGGAACATAAGGAGAATTATGGTATGGGGGAGTTTCTTAACATCTTTTGCTGGGTGGGACCAGGGCAAGAAACTGAAATGGCAGTGATTTGACTCTCTCATGCCATTGCAAAGCCAGCACTAAAGCTGTTCAAAAGCGGTTGCTTCTGGCATACAACAATTGTTCAGTTGCTGAGTATGTCTGGAGATGAACACATATTGAAACATCTAAACACACACCAAATATGGCCAAGAAATGCTTGATCATAAATACATCAGTTGAGGAATAGTCTCATAACAGTGTGGGATCTTAAAGTTTTGGGGAGAGGAAGGTTATATATAGCACAGTTATTATGTTGTAAAAGAATTTCATTTCAACTGTTAATAGGGGGAAATAAATCTTGTTTCTGGTACTGTGAAAACGAGACAAAAAATAATAGATGAGCATGAGATGGGATGTGAAGGAGATGACAACATTGTTCCACACACTGATCCGCATTTCCAGCTGAAACAGTCACATACTGTGTCAAATTTTGGGCTCTCCAGTTCAAGAGAGTCAGGGACCTGCTGGAGAGTCTGGTGGAGAGCCACGAGGATGATTGGGGGACTTGAGCATCTCCCCTATGGAGACAGAGTGAGAGACCTGGGGCTGTTTAGTCTGGAGAAGAGAAGACTGAGATCTGATAAATGTCTATAAATATCTGAGGGGTGAGTGTCAAGTGGAGGGAGCCAATCTCTTTTCAGTGGTGCACAGCAATAAGACAAGGAGCAATGGATACAAGCTGGAACACAGAAGGTTTCACCATAACATGAGAATTAAACCTCTTTACAGTTAGCGTGACAGAGCACTGGAACAGGCTGCCCAAAGAGGTTGTGGAGTCTCCTTCTCTGGAGACATTAAAAACCCACCTGGCTGTATTCCTGTGCAGACTACCCTATATGATCCTGCTTTGGCAGGGGGTTGAACTCGGTCTCTGGAAGTCCCTTCCAACCTCTAATGTTCTGTGATATTGTTGCCTTCACTTGACAGTATGTGCAGAAAATGGCTCCCGTCAAAGGCTGGTTACAATTTGGCACCAAGCATGCTCAAAAGGATGTCACAGGCTGGCTGATCACAGCTATTAATGGTTTACCCCAAAAAGGCATAGAGGTACACCCAAACATGCTACATAAGTCCCAGTCCGTGCAAACCACCAACCCTTTGGACCAGACAGTCCACAGGCAGATGCTCACAGCCACAAAGTGCTAGCCTGAGCGTTGTCATTTTTCCAGTTAGCTCAGATCCATGGGGTCTTTGTGGTCCTTGCTGCTGAGCCACTGGGACTGCCCTGTGCAGCCAATGTCTTTATTTGGGACCACTACTTTTTAATATATTGGACCACTTGTAAAGCACTTTGCAACACTAAATCACTGCATTATTTGTGATACTTCCCCCTCCTCCTCTCTCAATGTGATAATATACTTTTAAAATAAACATCATCAGTTTATACCTTCATTAAAACTCTATGTATGCTCCTCTGTGTCCCCAAGGCATTCACTTGCCTGTTGTAATTGTTACTGGTGTGTGACATAAGAATTCAAGCCTGTAAAACACTTTGCAGCATATGCCATTTATTTGGGTTTCCATTAAAGGCATTATGTTGCCCTACTTTGCAATCATAAAAGAGTAAATAATTTCAAAGGATTGCTTGACAGGAGACTTCTGTTTAAATAGTACTGAGAGACTGCTGCCAAAAAAATTGATCTAATTGTCTCATTGCTCTGTTCATTTCACAGAATCACAGAAATGTTCAGGTTGGGAAAGACCCTCAGGATCACCAAGTCCAACCCATAACCCTAAATCATATCTGCAAACACCACAGTCAAACAACTTTTAAACACCCGCAGGGTCAGTGACTCCACCACCTCCCTGGGCAGCCCATTCCAATGCCTGACCATTCTTTCCATGAAAAAATTATCTCCTAATGTCCAATCTAAACCTACCCAGTCAGAGCTTGAGGCCATTCCCTCTTGTCCTATCCTTAATTACCTGTGAGAAGAGACCACTAACCTCTCCACAATGTCCTTTCAGGTAGCTGTAGACACTGATGAGGTGTCCCCTCAGCCTCCTCTTTTTCCAACCAAACAGCCCCAGCTCCTTCAGTTACTCTTTTTATGTAACTTTTGGTTCAGCTCTGCAGGTAGAGCACATTCCCGCAGGATGTTTTGGTGAGTTGAAAAAAGCACTATGTGGGGTTCCCATCTGTCTTTTCAGTGCATAGCACTGTGAGCCATGGTTTGTTTTGCCCCTGCTATGGGTCAACTGGAAAACCCTTGGATGTAGGTAGTCTTCTGCTGACGGCTGCATTGGCAAGACCACCCTCTCTGAAAGTCCTCTGCAAACCTGCCCTCTTCTTGAAACCTAAAAGGTCTCTAGATCTTGCACACTCCTTGCCATCTTACAAGTTCAAAACATGAATTAAAAAGCCTTGTCTTTTACAAGCTTTTCTTTCCTTCATCATACTTTCCCTCCTAGCTCCATTATCTGAGGCAGCTTGTCCTGCATTTCGATTCTGAATTCTGCTGCATTTGCAGTGAATGGACTGAATGACATAAGCAGAGATGAACAAATGGAAAACAGATATTTCAATTTTTTTCACAACACATTTTCCAAAAATAGTGCTGTGAAAAGATTTCCACCATTTTACCACCCAAAATGACTATGCCTTGCAGAATCTAGATTGCTTTCTTAATGACTTGCATAAAATTCCTGATGAAAGATGCAAGTTCTGTTGTATCTGCTTTTAGAGATTGTGTTTCATTATTCAGGCAATTTTAGGTTTATTCACCATTATATCATTACAACAGGTAGACTCCCATGTGAGCACCAAATTATGCTCCTGATCCTGGGCTTCTTCAAGAGAATTGTGGCCAGCAGGTCAAGAGAGGTGATTCTTCCCCTCTACACAGCTCTCGTAAGACCCCATCTGGAGTACTGTGTCCAATTCTGGAGCCCCTATTACAAGACAGATCTGGATGTGCTGGAACATGTCCATAGGAGGGCCACAAGGATGATCAGAGGGCTGCAGCATCTCTCCTGTGGAGACAGACTTAGAGAGTTGGGGCTGTTCAGTCAGAAGTTTGAAACTTTTCTCATACATGTTGTGCTCAAATAAGTATAACTGTGGTTTCCATAGGGTCATTCCTCATTTGTCCTTGCATAATGACAATACACCTTTCCTGATCATTCGGATGGAACATATCCAGAGAAGGGCCACCAGGATGATCAGAGCGCTGGAGCTCCTCTGCTATGAGGACAGGCTGAAAGAATTGGGGCTGTTCAATCTGGAGTAAAGAAGGCTCCGAGGAGACCTTATTGTGGTCTTCCAGTATCTGAAAGGGGCCTACAAGAAAGCTGTTGAGGGACTTTTTAGGGTGTCAGGTAGCGACAGGACTGGGGGCAATGGAGTAAAACTAGAAGTGGGTAGATTCAGATTGGATGTTAGGAAGTTCTTCATCACGAGGGTGGAGAGACATTGGAACAGGTTGCCTAGGGAGGTGATAGAAGCCCCCATCCCTGGAAGTTTTTAAGGGCAGGCTGGATGTGGCTCTGGGCAACCTCACCTATTGGAAAGTGTCCCTGCCCATGACAGGAAGGTTGGAACTGGATGATCCTTGAGGTCCCTTCCAACCCTGACGATTCTATGATTCTATGTTCAAAAGTACTGCACACTTATTATGACTTTGACACATTCCTATTCATAGGCTAAAGTAATTCTGAATATTATAAACCAGCATTTTTATCTCAGTTTTCTGCTTCCTTAGGAAACCAAGTCTCAATACTACAGGCACACAACTGGATGTACTTGAATAATTCTACAGGTTGCCCAGAGCTCTTCTTGAGCCTGACCTTGAGTATCTCCAGGAGTGGGGCCTTAACTACCTCCCTGGGCAACCTGTTGCAGTGTTCCACCATCCTCATGGTGCACAACTTCTTCCTCACATCCAATCTAAATCTGCTCTTCTTTAATTTCAAACCATTGTCCCTTGTCCTGTCACTGCAGTCCTTTGCAAACAGTCCCTCTGCAGCCTTCTTGGAGGGCCCTTTAGGCACTGGCAGGCTGCTCTTAGGTCTCCCTGGAGCCTTCTCTTCTCCAGGTTGAACAACTCCAGCTCCCTCAGCCTGTCTTTATAGCAGAGGTGCTCTAACACCCTGATCATTTTGGTGGCCCTCCTCTGGACCCACTCCATCAGCTCCACGTCCTTCCTATTTTGAAGGCAGCAGAGCTGGAGTCAGCACCGGAGGGGAAGTCTCACCAGAGTAGAGTCAAGGGGCAGAATCACTTCTCTGGATCTGCTGGGCACACTTCTTTTGATGAATCCTAGGATGAGATTGCTGAATTTAGTGCAATATGCATGGCTGGAAGCTAACATATAAAAATGATTGCAAATAGTGGCTTATGCTTTACAATTTACTTGACTAACAGACATCTTTCAACAAGACTTAATAACTAGCATTGCTAATGCTGTGACATAAAATCACTGAAATTTCTTTCCTCCTTCATTAGTTTGGAGTGAAAGTATTCATGGCAGAAGCAGATTGCAGGATTATTCATTGCAAGCCAACATTTTCCTCATTTGCCATTGTTACAAAGTGTAACAGATGGATGTTGTGGCACTAAATCATAGGAGAAAACAAACAGCATGGAATTAGAAACCCAACACTTACTTGCTGGCACCAAACCCATCATTTCAGTAGACAGTTAACACATCTGATGTTTGCAGGTCCAGATACATCCTCGTTAGAAACTGTTTCCAATCCAGCATGTTACTCCAACAAAGATACAGACAGGACCTGGTTCTGGTCCTGCTGTAACTGCTGGCAAACTCCCAGTTTTCAGTAATCAACTAGACTGGGTCTAAAATGCAGACATTAGATATACCATGAAGGAGGGATTGTCTGGAATTTATTATGCAGCAGATATGCCACCAAACTGGAAATTTCACAGAGAGGAAAAAAAACAAACCCAAAAATAAACCACCAAAAACAAAAATCTCACAATGTGCTTTTAGCTTGGATAGTTTGGAAATCATATAATAGAATCATTATGATTTGTAACAGATTTATGAGCTATACAGGTGAGCTGTTCTCCAGGGATGTCAGTGGTAAATGGAGAATACCGGTGGCAACTAGAATTCACATCAAAGCAATTCCCCAAACCTCAAACACTTATTACTCGATTCATGACCTTTGTTAGTACACAAGGTAGAATACAGTTTAACATAACATTAGCCTTTGCCTGAAATGAAGTATTTGTGCTTAAATGGTGTGACGGTTTGGGAGTTCCCCGCCCCCCCACACTTTGAAATGACCCAGACTAGATCTCAGCCGGACTGGAAGTTAAGAGATGAAGCTATATTTACAGCTCAGCACAATATACAAGCAAATATATACAGTATATACAGGAATATTTACAGAAATATACAAGTTTAAGGTAATACAGACACACAACACCCCTCCCAGAAATCAGAGTCCCCAGGAGGGGCTCCCAACCACCCTTCCACCTTCTCCCCACTCCCACACCTTACCCCAAGGTTTGGCTTACGTGCAAGGAGGATCGGCTGGGGAGGATTAGAAGAAAAAGTGGTTAGTGAAGTTATTCAACAGAGAGGAGAAGCCAGAGCTGCTAGACCAAGACCCAAGCAGCAAGCAAGTCCCTCGTGACCCAGACTGTCAGCTCGAGAGACTCTTATCTTCTTTGTTATGGTTTCCTTATACCTAAACATCACAGCAAGCCTCTGAGTGAAGTAGACATCGCCACTGTTTTCCTTCACAGCCTACAGTATAATTTTTCTCTATTAAAAGTATTCCAATTAGCTCAAACCAGCACAAATGGCTACTGAAAATGAGATTAAAACTTTACATAGGAAAGGTTTTTGACATCATGCATCATTATTTGAAAGCAAGTTGCCTTTAGAGGCTGAACTAAGTTGATTGAATCAATGCACTTCAACACAAGGGACTGCTTATTCCTGATGCGCTTCAAGGGGCACAGCACAAACCTAGGTGTGATGTGACTGCAGGCTCAAGCAAGCCTTTCTGGCCCTGCTTTCGCTCACACAGCAGAGAACAGCACAGGATGTTAGGGGTTGGAAGGGACCTCTGGAGATGTTCAGGTCCAATCCCCCTGCCAGAGCAAAACCATAGAATCTAGTGCAAGTTGAGCAGGAACACATCCAGTCAGGGCTCAAAAGCCTCCAAAGAAGGAGACTCCACAACCTCTCTGGGGATCCTGTTCCAGTGCTCTGTCACTCTTACAGTAAAGTTCTTCCTCACATTGAGGTGGAACTCCTGTGCTGTAGTTTACATCCATTGCCCCTTGTCCTATGCCAGGGCACAAGTGAGCAGAGGCTGTCCCTTCCTTCCTGACACCCAGCCCTAGTCTATTTATACCCATTTGTTAGATTCCCCTCTCAGTTGTCTTCTCTCCAGAGTAAACAGCCCCAGGTCTCTCAGCCTTTCCTCATAAGGCACTGCTCCAGTCCCTTAATCCACAGCTAACAGCAACATCTTCTTGCAGACATGGGGATCTCAGTGCCACTGACCTTGAAGCCAACTCATTACATGACCCTAAAAGAGGAGGAGCAGCAGCCCAAGAGTAGTTTCCAGGGAATTTTTGCTGCTGTTTTGCAGTTTTCATATTACAATGCCTGCTCTATGAAGAAATACTGCACAGGAGCAAATACAGGCAATGCCAGGTGAAATGCTCTGCATCACACTGACACACCAGGCAGTAAGGATTTTGTACAAATGCTTGATGAGGGACATGTGTGAAGGAATGAGGGCTAGAAGGGATTATAAAAGCTGTTTTGCATGGAATAAAACTGTGACTTCTTATACTTTTCACTTGGAATTAGGAATATATGGCCAGAAAATGAGACTTTCTGAGAAAAAAAAAAAATTGATGAGAAAAAAATATTTGTTTTTCTGAAATTTCAGACATTCCCCTAAAAACCACAAAAATGGAACACTGAAAGCTATCTCCTCCCCTGCCATCTCAAAGCTACATTTTCCCCAGACTTGAAATACATTCAGCAAGATCTACACATTTGTCAGCAGAACCTCTTTGATTAGCTTTCACAGAAGACCTGCAACAATTCATTGTGACCAGACAAGTCAAATCAAACCAACTGGAGGATATTTTACTCACCTCAAAGTTCTGTAGACCTGCTTAAGACTGCAGATTTGTCAGACCGAGTCAGTCAGTCGCTGCCTCGAGGAGCTGGGTGCACCACCCTAGGCACAGAATCATCTGCTGTGAGGACAGGCTGAAGGAGCTTGGGTTATTCAGCCTGGAAAAGAGGCAGCTCTGGGGAGACCTAAAAGCAGCCTGCCAGTAGCTGAAGGTGTACTACAAAATGGATGAAGAGAGACTGTTTCACAAAGGCCTGCAGTGATAGGATGAGGGACAGCAGCTTCAAACTAGAGCAGAGCAGATTTAGATTGGATGTTAGGAGCAGGTTCTTTACCATGAGGGTGGTGGAGCACTGGAACAGGTTGCCCAGGTGGTTAGGGCCCCATCCCTGGAGATATTCAAGGTGAGGCTGGACAGGTCTCTGGGCAACCTGGTCTAGTTGAGGATGTCCCTGATGACTGCAGAGGGGGTTGGACTAGATGAACCTTTGGAGAGCTCTTCCAGCCCAGACCATTCTATGACTCTATGAACTGAAGGAAGCTGTCAGAACACTGAATTTGGATCTCTCCAACCAAAAGACAGTTGTCTGAGTGGGTTACTCCACTAAGACTGCTCCTGCCATTCTTCTTACTGAGTCACCCATCAGGAGACCGAATAGTTTAAGTCTTTGAGGTAAACATATAGTTGTTTTCACAGACTTAATCAACAAAGGGAAAGAAGGATGCTACAAGGGTACATTTATGTTTGAATAGCTTAATGTTGGATGTCAAACAATAGCATGCTGTAAGTAATACCAAAACTAATTTAAAAAAAAAGGTTTACTCCTACAGCAACATTTAGGGGAAAACATATGATAACAATAAAAATGATAGCCAAAACCTTTTCACCACTTGTTCCATGTGGGAATGATAACTAAGACTCCTGCTCTACAGTTTTAAAGGAATATTCCTCACAAATTATATATTACAAGCTTTGTGCACTGAGCCTCTGTTACAGAATCACAGAACATTAGAGGTTGGAAGGGACCTCCAGAGATCGAGTCCAACCCTTCTGCCAAAAGCAGGATCACATAAGGTAGTCCACACAGGAACACATCCAGGTGGGTTTTGAATGTTTCCAGAGACGGAGACCTATCTGGGCAGCCTGTTCCAGTGCTCAGTCACTCATCATAAAGAAGTTTCTCCTCATGGTGAAGTAGAACCTTCTATGTTCAAGTTTGTATGCATTTCTCCTTGTTTTATTGCTGCTCACCACTGAAAAGAGATTGGCCTCCTCCACACCTGCCCCTCAGATATTTCTAGACATTGATCGGATCCCCTCTCAGTCTTCCTAAGACTAAACAGCCCCAGGTCTGTTAGTCTGTCTTCATAGGGGAGATGCTCAAGTCCCCCAGTCATCCTTATGGATCTTTGTCAGACTCTCCCCAGCAGGTTCCTGCCCCTCCCAAAGTGGGGAGCCCAAAACTGTACACAGTATTCCAGGTGTGCATGTATTGTCTATTACTACTTTCCTGGAACACACATTGTAATAGGAACATCAGTGGGTAATCTCCACTTGGGCTCATAAATCTGGTGGCAGTGGGGTTGGAACTGGAC
>VWYK01083047.1:44072-67317 GCA_013399775.1 Semnornis frantzii | reverse complement strand
GCTCTTAAGCCACTCCTCACCCAACCTGTGTTTGTGCTTGCAATGGCTCTGACCCAGGTGTAGGACCTTGCACTTCGCTTTGTTGAACTTCATGAAGCTGGCATGGGCCCACCTCTCCAGGTCCCTCTGGATGGCATCCCTGCCCTCCAGCGTGCCAACCCAGGGCACACAGCTCAGTGTCATCTGCAAACTTGTTAATACCTGTTCTATACAGATTGTGACACCACCTTGAAATTAGTACTGCCATCTTGTACAGGAAGGAGAGTAAGAGGATCTTTTTCTGTTAAAAGAACTGCTCACCAGCAGTCTCCTACACTGATGAGTTCTTGGGATGTGTTTTGGGATTACTCTCCCAGGATATGCCTTCTTCCCTTCTTTCATGGGGTTTTCTGACCACTGCATGACTTTAATCTATTTTATGGATGTGACTGACAGCAGTCTCTCTCTCAGACACTAACTGTGCCACCATTTTTGGTCAGTTAGCCAAATGATTTGACTTGGCAGATCCTCTTGGCAGGCAGGAATATGTGTTTCCCTAGCAGCACACCATTCAGTTTCAGTTTCACAATGAGCTTAATCCTAACTCACGCCTGTGCTACCATTCCAATACCAGCTTTTCCTGCCACACTTGCCCCTCCTGAGACTCTGTGTCAAGTCCTCTGTGAAGTAACTCATGTTTCTTCAGTTTCTCTTCCAGAGCTTAATGTTAAATTCAAGGTTTAATGAAGTAGAGGCAGGGTTCAGATCAAAGGTGTTGGTTGCATTGGTTACTGCAGTTTTGTTTCTTACCCTAGCAAACACACACACACAACTTTTCTTTGCCTTCATAAGAAGTCAAGAATTAAAAACACTTTTCATATAACTTAGCTTCAAAGGCTTGAATTCAGAGGAGGAAAATTCAGGGGGAGGAATTCAGTGTCAGGAAAAGTTTTCTCCTGGTCTAGATCACCCTGGGGATCTTTTACTTGTATGTTATTCCCATCACCATGGATAATTAATGACTAATCAGTGATGAGTTTGGAGGTTTTTTTACACTAAGTGGATGTTGCAGTCTTCTTCATGGCAGGTTTGCTTACAAACAAAGTATTTTGCTGAACAAAAGCCCACTGTTTATTGTTGTGTTGTGTTTGCTTTTGTTTTGGGTTCTGTTTTGTGTTTGGGGTTTTTTTTTTTGTGTGTTTTTCTTTTTTTGTGTGGGTTTGTTGTGGTTTTTTTTTGTTTGTTTGTTTTTTTTGTGTGTGTGTGTTTGGGTTTTTTGTTTGTGCTTTTTATTTGTTTGGGTTTGGTTTGTTTTTTTTCTTTTATTCTGAGGAGGCTCTCTTGTCTTCTGACCTGGATAATATGATGTCAAAAAAACCCTGGCTCAGTGTGTGAAACACACTGCATCTGTCAACAGCAGAATTTAAAAAGGGGCTGCTACAAACTGCATAGGCTGATCTGCTTAGTGTAAGCTACTGATTTAATCAGGTGGTACCAAATCCAGTTCATGTTGTCTTTTTGAGTTTAAAACGTATGATGCTTAGCAGTGCATACAGCAGAGGCTAAAGGCTTGCTTTAGAAGACAAGATGTGCACTGAAAAGTCTCCAGGGAATCATGGAATGGTTTAGGTTGGAAGGGACCTTAAGGATCATCCAGTTCTAACCCCTCTGCCATAGGCAAGGACATCTCCCACTAGAACAGGTTGCTCAAGGCCTCATCCAGCCTTGAACACCTCCAGAGAGGTTGTGGAGCACAGAATGTGATCTTTGATCACATTCTGTGCTTCTGTGCTCCACAACCTCCCTGGGCAACCTGTGCCAGTGTCTCGCCACCCTCACTGGAAAAAAATTCTTCCTAATGTGCAGTCTAAATCTCCTCAAGCTTCAATCCATTCCCCCTCAACCCTACAAGCCATTATAAGTCCCTCTTCAGCTTTCTTCTAGGCCCCCTTCAGGTACTGGAAGGCTGCTCTAAGGTCTCTCCAGAGCCTTCTCTTTGCCAGCCCCAGCTCTTGTAGCCTGGCCCCAAAGGGGAGGTGCTTCAGCCTTTTGATCATCTTCATGTCCCTCCTCTGGATCCACAAAGGGCCCATCTGGTTTCTTTTCAGGAGAGGTAATGTCTCATAGCTGATTAAGGCAAGAAATCACTCTCCAGAAAAAAAATTCCTCACAAACTTAGAATTACTTTACACATCTGTTTTGGAAGGGTGCCTCAGCATAGCATGAGCCTTCTTCTGAGGGTTATATTTCAAGCAGTGATGGCCTGGTTGGTGGAGCAGACCTCCCTTATGGCCTGTTGGCTAACCATTACCCAAACCGCATGTCTCCTATGCTGCCTGGATGACAGTAACCTCAGCTGGGTTGTAAGGGAAGAGCTGTGCTGCATGGCCACATACCTACTCCAGATGAGCTGAGCTGCTGACACTTCAGAGGCTACAAATGGAGAAGTAGGATTGAGGAGGGACAGGCAGGTAAGGACATGTCTTTTTCTTTTGCCCTTACACCCGACTTTCTAACTTCTCACTGGACAGAAGTTGTGATATCTTTCAGAGGGACTCTCTGCATAGAAAGTTGGTTTCTGGGTGTCGTCCCAAAGGGAGTTGTTAAATCTATTTTGTTTTCTGATTCATACCACCCTCACCCAGAATGTCAGGGGCTGGAAGGGACCTTGAAAGCTCATCCAGTCCAGCCCCCCTGCCAGAGCAGGATCACCTATAGCAGATCACACACAGGAACACATCCAGGTGGGTTTTGAGTATCTCCAGAGAGGGAGACTCCACAACACCCCTGGGCAGCCTCTTCCAGAGTTCTGTGTTCCTTCCCATCTCCTTGGCCCATGCAAGGAGAGTTGAATAAAGTTTAAAATAACAATAAGAGGTTTAAGACAATAATAATTTTAAAAATACTTTTAAAAAATCTTAAAACAGTACTATTATTAGTACTATTATTTTTACATTATTATTAATTTTAATTATTTTAATGATAAACTCCCAAACAACCCAATAACAGTGAATCTGATCCTTGTAAGAGGTAGGCACCACATTTTCTTTATCCCAAGAATCTTCTGTGTGTGCCTGGCAGTGATGGAATACTTCTGAATAGATGGAGAAGGACAGCAGGGATTGTAGCTGTAAGTATAAGGAGGTTTTTGGTTGCCCCCTGCTTATTATCCCTTTACCTGTTACATGACCACAACTAAATGAATGTGAAAGGAATTCTTTAAAATGAAGGGTATTGCCTAGTGAGGAAGAGCTGCAAAATGCTGAGGTGTAGGAATGCCCTCAGCTGCAGCAGGGTCTGCTCCAACGTCAATGATTCTGTGCCTAGAGAGAAGCTTTCTTTCTGTTCTCTTCGTGGTGACACTTACTGTCCTTTTGCAGCAGTAACACTGAAGAGCCAAACACTTGGGGGAAATCCCAGAAAAGATGAGGTTTGGGTCAAGGCAGGTGTGGTGTGCCCTCTCCAAGATGGTGTCTTAGTTGCTCTCCAGTGGAAAATAATCCTTGATTTCTGTCCATCTCCCTTGATTATATGTTTCTTGGCTTGTGGTTTGAGACATGTGCTTGTATTCTCTGTTGTATTGTCCCCTGCCAACAGCATCCCCCTCGTTTCCTTGTGTAGGCATACTAGGCATACTATTGCACACAGCAGGGTCTTTGAGCAGCAGGGGGGCTTGATGTTACTAGAAGCTCCTGAGAACTCAGAAAGATTGAAAGGGAGGGGGAAAAAAAGTCAGAAAAGCAGCATTCCTATGGCTCTGGGACCATTTGTGTCTCCTGACAGTCTTAGGACTCAGCATCTTTGTCTCTCTAGCTTGGCAGGAGCTTATCTTCATTGCATATTTACATTTGTGTGTATGTTGTTCCATGGAAGCATCCCAAGTAAAACTCAGATGGAAAACAACTACTCTGTTGGTGAGGTGCAGTTCTGGGCTCCTCACTACAAGAAATATATTGAGGTGCTGGAGCAGGTTCAGAGGAGGACAAGGAAGACAGTGAAGGGTCTAGAGAACAGGTCCAGTGAGAAGCAGCTGAGGGAACTGGGATTGTTTAGTGTGGAGAAGGCTGAGGGAGACCTCAGTTCTCTCAGTAACTCCCTGAATGGAGGCTGGAGCGAGACGGGGTTGGTCTCTTCTCCCTAGTATCAGGTAACAGAAAGGAAATGGCCTGAAACTGTGCCAGAGGAGGTTTAGATTGGATATTAGAAAAAGTTTCTTCCCTGCAGGAGTGGTCAGGCATGCCCACTGAACATGAACAGGCTGCCCAGGGAGGTGGTGGAGTCCCCATTTCTGGAGGTGTTCAAGAAACATGGCACATCAGGACATGGTTTAATGGCTATGGTGGTCTTAGGTTGATGGTTGGACTTTTCCAACCAAAGCAATTCTGTGCTTCTGTGATATACATCCTGCAGTGCCTCTGGGCTAATTTGTTGTGCCTCAGTGATCAATGTTAATCTTTGAGTTAGCCTATTTAATCCCCTTTTGCCAAAGCAGGTTTAGGAGAAATTTTGCAAGTTCAGCTACTTCTTAAGTTTTTCTTATCTCTTGAATTTTATGGGAAGTATAATTGTCTCTTCTGCCTTTGCATTGTGGACTGCTTTGGGAAGAGGAAAGGCTGAGACTAGATAGCAGTCATCATGTGAGAGATGCTCTGTTCTTTCCTCTGCACTGGAGAAAGAAGGCCAAAGGGATGGTATTTACAGTCCTGCTCAGACCTCCCATCTAAATGCATCACTGCCTGGCAGCTGAGCCCTTGTCAAGCAGTCTGTAGGTGGGAAGGCTGCCAGGTGAACACATGGACATGGATGCCAGCCACAAGAAGCAGGAGCAGGAACTGGATGGCAGGCTGGGTGTCCCAGCTGGGTGCATCCCCAGGACCGGTTACTGCTGAGGGGCTGCGTATTGCTACATCTGAAGGCTGGAGTGACTTCAAAGAGTCCCCATGCCTGCTAATTTGGGGCATGGGATAGTTGCCAAGCTGAGGCTTGCATAGCCCTGAGACCTCAAGCTTCAGCTCAGCCACAGAGTGGGCAGGGAGTTGGCAGCAGTGAGGCAAGCTCCCATGTGCTGGCTTGCCGACGTGCTCTGCCTGGAGGAGCTGTCTCTGAGCTATGGCTGCTGCTTTGTGCCTCCTTCCATCTGCATCCTATTAAGGCTAAGGCACAGGCCAGAGAAGATCTGCAGAGGAGAGGGGACCTCTACAAAAGGTCCTGGGCATGTGGGCAGGTGTACAGAACACAGGGATTACTAGGCCAGTGCCAGCACTACTCTGCCAGGAGGACAGGGTGAAAGCTGGAAATTCACTCGCCAGATGTAAGCGGCAGAGGAAGTCCAGGGTATTGGTTTGGGGGATACTGGCATGGATGCCCACACTGTCATCCAGATGGCACAGCTGAGGCTGGCTGTCAGCAGGGCTTTGCTGTGTTTGCAGGGCATGATCTGGGCTGTGGTTAGCAGTGCTAGCTCTTGTAGTGGTGGCTGAGCTGACATCAGGGAGTGGTGCATTGCTGCTGACTCGACCTGGGACTGAGCTGGGTGGAGAGGTCAGGTGTTTCCTGAAACCCACAGCACCCTCCCAAGGGAAAGTGGTACATGATGTGTGCACCTGCAGCAGACGTTGGCTGCCTTCAGCCCCTCTCTTCTTGTCTGTGTATGCAAAAAGTGAGCAAGAGCAGTTTTCTTTGCCTGAGTTGTTCAAGAAGTGGGACTCCTTTTAGTGAATTTGATTTTGGTTTTGTTTTTTTTGTGCTGCCAACCTCATCTGCATAACAAAGGTGTTCTTCTTCCACCTCCTTATAAACAAAATGTTTTAAATTGATAGGTACCTGCTCATATTTTGCTGGCCCTTTGATAGAACTACCAGTTCAGCTGTGCAGCTCAGAAGTGGTGGAGTTAGAAGGTGTATTCTGCCTGGTGTCAGCTTGAAGCCTCACAGACACCAAATCCCTCCGGAGGAGGGCACATCTGTTCAGGAATCTGATCTCATTTGTGCCTTATACATTCTCCAACTAAATGGACCATTTGCTTTCATGCCTTGAATGCTATGGGGAAAAAAAAAAAACAAACCAAACAAAAAAACCCCAAAAACAACAAAAAACAGAAGCCAAAGCCACAGTCAGTATCTGAG
Organism: Semnornis frantzii; assembly: GCA_013399775.1. Lineage (NCBI taxonomy): Eukaryota > Metazoa > Chordata > Aves > Piciformes > Ramphastidae > Semnornis > Semnornis frantzii. Next base: position 61,213 of record VWYK01083047.1, on the reverse strand, counting down.
CTCACTGGTGTTTGTTCAGGAAATTAGTAAACATGAACAGGGTAGCACTCAGGTCCACAACAGTGCAGTTAACCTGTTTGAAAGCTGTGGCAGCTATTGCTAGCAGAGCCTACCAGGCAGCAGTCGCTGTCCCTGACATGAAAAACCTGGCCCTGGGTGCAGAGCTCGGTTCTAATGCACCCAGGAGCATCGTGGAGCCAGGGTGTAACAGCTCCATAGAAACACATCTGTTCCCTGCCACGCTGACAAGGAGCAGCTCTGCTTCCGCTGCCTGCTACTGCCACCACTCACTCCGTCCCCCTGCTCTTGGCTAGCTCAGCTCAGGAGAGACCTCTCTGATCAATTTCCTGAAAGGAGGCTCTGGTGAGGTGGGGGTTGGTCTCTTCTCCCTGGTACCAGGTGATGAAACGAGAGGAAATGGACTGAAATAGTGTTAGGGAAGGCTTAGGTTGGATATTAGGAAAAATGTCTTTCCTGCAACAGTGGTCAGGCTTTGGAGCAGGCTGCCCAGGGAGGTGGTGGAGTCACTGTCCCTGGAGGTGTTCAGGAAATGTGTGGGCATGGCACTCTGAGACATGCTTTAGTTGCTCTGGTGGTCTTGGGTTGATGGTTGGACTCGCTGATCTTGGAGGTCATTTCTAATAGAAATGACTCTATGATCAGTGTTTCTGCCCTCAGTTTTCTGTATATTTCTCTCCTCACCACACCTGTTCTGCTCTTCTTCCCAAGAACAGCTTAGAGAGTCTCTGCCAGAAGGGAGAAATATTGGATGCCGTCTGGAGCTTGCTTTGTATCAAGGTAAACAGGGAACAGACAAGGTCCACAGTAAGCTATTTGGCACCACATAGAGCTGCCTTTATTTAGCACCACAATGCTACTGTCATCCTCAGGATGTAGCTTGGCACTAACCACTTCTCCAGTTGGTTTGATCACAATGTTTTGGTCCTGAGATGCTGTTGTTTTTATGTCAGTATTGATAAGATTTATCTAGCACCTGTTGCTAGATTCCATGGGTGCTGGGAGCTGCTGGACCATGGTGCCAAACCTCAACTCCTAGGTGAATTTAGTAAGACCCTGAGCTATGACTTTGGAGTGAAGGCTAAAATTAAATGAAACAAGCCTCTATCCATTGCACAATGTCCCTGGTGCTTCAAGGCTTGGGGAGGAGCACATTGGAAACATTTCTGTATCAAAGAAACCCAGAATCAAGTGCAACAAACCACAAGGTGAAGCAGAAGTGTGGTGGAAATGCAGGCAGAAGATGAGATCTGGGTAACAGCTGTCCTGAGATGCAGCCAGCAGTAGGGAGATAGACATGCAAATGTGACCCAAAAGTCTGGAAGCTGCCCTTGTCTTCTTAATCTTGTCCTGAGAATGGCATTCTCAGCAGCTTTGTGCAAGTTACATCAGTTACTTCCCTCTTCTCTCCTAAAAATTGCTTTTATTTTTATATAAACATAGAAGGTTACAAGCTCCTGCTTTTATGCCTCTGCAGCAGTGCTGGGTGGACCATTACTGTTTTGCAACATGGCCCAAAGAGCCACTAACTTAGATCTACCCAGGAGGTGAGGGTTTTAGTCCCCTAAATCCCAGGGATCACAGGGGGCTCTCTTCCATTTACAGGTCCTGTGAAAGCTGGGATAGATCATAGAATGACTTAGGTTGGAAGGGACCTTAGAGGTCATCTTCTCCAACAGCTCTCAGCTAGACCTGGTTCCTCAGGGCTCCATCCAGTCTGGCCTTGAACATCTCCAGGGAGGAGGCAGCCACTACCACTCTATATAGAGTTTCACCACTCTTGTACTGAAGAACTTCTTCCTAAGATCCAGTCTAGTCCTACTCTCCCTCATCTTTAAATCATTCCTCCTTGTCCTAACATTAGACACTCTTAAGAGAAGTCCCTCTCCAGCCTTCCTGTAGGATCCCTTCAGGTGCTGGAAGGCAGCTCTAAGATCCCCCAGAGTCTTCTCTTCTCTAGGCTGAACAACTCCAGCTCCCCCAGGACAGCCTCGGAGCAGAGGTGTTCCAGCCCTCTGATCATCCTTGTGGCCCTCTTCTGGACTTGCTCCAACAATTCTATCTCCACCTGCTCCACTGTTGGCAGGGAAGGAATTCACATAGGACCACTGAGGTGGTCTCTCCTGGGCAGCTTGGAGAGGAGCATACTCTCACTGAATTCCATCTGCTTTCAGCACCATTGCTGACCTCCTCCTGCTTTAGATGGTAGCCTAGGTGCTAATAATGATATTATTACATTGCTGAAGAGATTAAACCAGCAGGAAATAACACCACCTTATTTAAAGGCAGCTGGAGTAGTGTATTTTATTTAATGAAGTGTCATATGAAGTGTCCCAGCATTAGTTCTTTCAACATTAGACCATTATCTCCTTCAATATTAGCTGTCCTTAGTGTCACCTGCACAAGTTCTTGTGTTTCTGCTGGGTACAGGGCTGCATGGTGCTGATGTTGGCAGCCAAAATGTTTGGTTGTTTTTTTTTTTCTTGTTTTTGTTATTTTGGGTTTTGTTTTGTTTTTTTTCTCACGAGGAATCAACAGCTTTGGCTAAGGATTTTTACTCCACTTTGTGACTGTAATCAGCCAGCAACGGTTGAAGACTCTGACATTAAAAATATCTTTAAACTACAGTTAATTGATTCTCATGGGGAATTAGCACAGAATGGGCCATTTACTCTCTCTTTGCCTCTGCACTTTGCTAAATGACCTCAGCACTGCTGGCTGCTGCTGTATCTCCACTGTGATCAGTAAATCCCCTCATACCTTGGTGATGTTTGGCTTGAATTTCAAAAGCCAAAGCTAACCTCATCTGGCAGCAGCAGCTGACTCTGCAGCAGCAGCCACCTGACTCTGCAGGTGCACTGAATCAGAGAATCACAGAGTCATTTTGTTTGGAAAACTCCTCTAAGATCATTGAGACCACCACCACCATGGCTGTTAAACCATGTCCTGAAGTGCCATGCCCACACACTTCCTGAATGCCTACAGGGATGGTGACTCCACCACCTCCTTGGACAACCTGTTCCAAGCCCTGACCACTCTTGCAGCGAAGAAATTTTCCTAATCTCCAACCTAAACCTCCCCTAGCACAATTTTAGGCCATTTCCTCTCATCCTGTCACTTGATACTAGGGAGATACTGAAGGCCAAGTGCTGCTGGATGGTTTTAGTTATACCATGGATGCTGTGCCATCCTCTGCATCCCCATATTTTATTGCTGCTTTCCTCCTCCTCTTGTCCTGCTGCGACTCCGCCTGGGAAGCCAGAGCCACGTGCATGTCTCCAGGCTGTACATCAAGCCCAGGCATTCTGTGAGCATGGCTCTGCAATAAACAAGCAGGAGAGTGTGTCGCTGCTTGACTGGGAAGTTAAGCAGATGTTCAGTATCTAGACCTCATTTCAGGCAGGCAGAAAAGAGAAGGAAGGAGAAGAGGTTGGGGTTTTTTTATTTTTTTTTTTTCCCTCCCTAACAGCCAATGATGCCTTTGCAAACCTTCTGTGTTTGCCATGCCAGCCTGCAAAATCAGCATTAACAGCTGTTCTGAAGCTGCTAGCTGGATTGTAGGGATGCTCCCTCCTAGGATATTTCAGCATCTGTGAAACAGGGTCCAGCTACAGAGACAGAAAGGGCTAAAAGGATGCTTTAAAGTCACTGAAGAAATGCTGAAAGAACATGCTGCAAGCTTAGGGGTTTTTGGGCTGGGTCACTACTCTAACACTCCTTTGAGCTACTGTCCTTTGCGTTTATTTCTTATGGAATCACAGAATTGTTTCAACTGGAAAAGACTTCTAAGATCAGTGAGTCCAACTGTCAACACCACCATGGCCATGAATCCAAGTCCCAAAGTGCCATGCCCCTACATTTCTTGAACACCTCCAGAAATGGTGAGTCCACCACCTCCCTGGCAGCCCGTTCCAATGCCTGAGCACTCCTGCAGCAAGGAAATGTTTCATCATATCCAACCTGAACCTCTTCTGGCACAATTTCAGACCATTTCCTTTCATTCTGTCACCTGATACTAAAGAAAAGAGACTGACTCCCATCTCACCACAACCTCCTTTCAGGGACTTGTAGAGAGCCTTCTCTTCTCCAGACTCCCAGTTCATAGACTCATAGAATCGTGGAATGGCTTGTGTTGGAAGTGGCCTTTAGTTCCGTCTCCTCTGCCATGGTCAGGGACACCTCCTGCTTGACCTGATTGTTCAAGGCCCCATCCAACTGGAACAGTTGCTCCTCATAAGACTTGTTCTCAAGACTCTTCACCAACTTTGCCCTTCTCTAAACATGCTCCAGCACCTCAGTGTCCTTTTTGTAGCAGGGGGCCCAAGCCTAAACTCAGTATTTGAGGTGCAGCCTCATCTGTGCTAAGTACAGGGGCACAATCGATTCCCTACTTGTGCTGGCTGTCCTCACTATTCCTGATCCAGGCTACGATGCTGTTGGCCTTCTTGGCCACCTGAGCACACTGCTGGCTCATGTTCAGCCCAGCAGCTGCACCCCAGCAGAAGCAGCTTGAGTGTTCATAACTTCCTTGTGTGATAGGCATATCATTATCTGTTGTTGTTGTTGTTATCCTCCAACGCAGCTCAGCATCTCTGTGGCAGAAATGCAGCTCTGAGGATGAGCTGAGCCATCTTGGCTCTTGGCCCTATTTTTGCATCCATTGACTTTTGCCCTCGCATGCAAGCGGGGAAACGTCCCCTTAATAAGTGTTATTAATGTCACAGGGTTTTCTAGGAGCAACCCAAAAGCTAATTAATGTGTAAGGTGCTCTGGTTCACTGGGGAGACCGTAAATAGCCCTTTACCTGGGCTGGACACAGTTAGGAAGAGGTGGCTTGCTGCTTTGTTTTGTCTAGGTGAGGAGCAGAGTGGGACATTGTCAGCACTGTGCTTCAGCTGAGAGATCAGCTCCCCCTTGGCAGGTTAATCACTCCCTTCCTGCCTTCATCTATGTGAAATGTCTTCTCCCAGATAATAAGAGGACAAGAGGAAATGGCCTCAAGCTGCACCAGGGGAGGTTTAAGTTGGATGTTAGGAAGAATTTCTTTCCTGCAGGAGTGGTCAGGCATTGGAACAGGCTGCCCAGGGAGGGGGTGGAGTCGCCATCCCCGGCGGTGTTAAAAAAAATTAGTAGGTGTGGCACTTTGAGTCATGGAGGTGTTGGCTAGAAGGTTGGACTCACTGATCTTAGAGGTCTTTTCCAACCTTGATGGTTATACAAAATCTGTGTGTATGGGAAGAGGCATTGGGCTTGCTTCTGTAGGCATACAGGAACTGAGAGCTGGAGGAGGAGAAGCTGCCTTCCTCCATGTCCCTCCATCACTGCCAGTACAGTGAGGTGACCAGTGTGTGTTTGCTGTCAGATATGAGATCAACATATGCACTTGTCCCAGCTTAGTGCTCAAAGTAGTTTGCAGACCAATTAATTCAAGGTTTCCTTGCATGCTCTCTTTGTCATTCCTACATGGGTGAAACCAGTCTATCCAAACTCCTGATTCCCACAGTTCTAAGCTGTTTAAGCTCTACTCTGCTCCGGTGAGATCCCACATGGAGTCCTGGGTCTAGCTCCAGAACACCCAACACAGGGACATGGAACTGTTGGAGTGGGTCCAGAGGAGCCCACCAAGATGACCTGAGCACCCTGCTCTGAAAACAGGCGAGAGAGTTGGGCTTGTCCAGCCTGGAGAAGAGAAGGCTCTGGGGAGACCTTGGAGTGGCTTTTCAGTGTTTGAAGGTGGCTGCAGAAGAGCTGGAGAATGACTTTTTACAAAGGCATGGAGTGACAGGATGAGGGCTAATGGCTTCAGACTGGAAGAAGCTTAATTCAGATTAGACATTAGGAAGAAATTCTTCCCCATAAGGGTAATGAGGCCCAGAGAAGTTGTGGAGGCTCCAAGCCTAGAAAGACAGGTTGTGCAGAGCGCTGAGGAAATATCCCTGCCCATGGCAGGGGGGTTGGAACTACATGTACCTATAAGGTCCTCCCAACCCAAACCAGTTGATGATTCTATGATTCTACCAGCCATTAAAATAACCTCTCATGTTCCTGCTTGTTTTAACTGCACAGATGACTTCCATGTAGGGACAAAAAAGGACAGCATTCAAAATGACAGCTGATAGCTGGTTGGAGAGCAGAGGATCTGTGTGGCAGGTTGGCGAATGCTGAGTATTCTGCGGAAAAAAAAACCACTAAGGCCACTGATGAGCTATTCCAACTGCTCCAAAATAAACCCAGCACTGAGCAGAACTGTTTTAATCCACTGGCTTCATAAGGGAAAAAATCCTTTCAGCAGCAGCACAATGCTCACCACAATGGGATGTTCATAGTGAAAACCATCTCAGGCCTACAGCAGGCAGAGTCTGCATTTCACAGGACAGCTGTGGCAGTGACAGTCACTGAGCTGTCTGTCTTCACTTGGCCACTGGAAAACTCAAATAGCACCATGCAAAATCATAGGTCTTCCAGGCCTCTCAGCATCCTCATGGACCTTCTTGGGACACTTTATGGCTTGTCTGCTTCTTTTCTGTACAGTGTGGACCAAAACTGCACAGAGTGCTCCAGGTGTGGGCTGACAAGCACTGAGTGGGACAATTGACTTCTTTGTATTTGCTGGTGATGCCCTTGTGGATGCAACTCAGCACCCTGTTGGCTTGCTTTGCTGCTGCAGCACACTGTTTGCTCATGCTGAGCTGCTTGTCTACCATGACCCACAGGGCTGTTCTCCAGACAGGTGGATCACAGTCTGAGCTGCACTCCTGGGTTATGTATTCCCAGGTGCAAGACTCTACACTTGTCCTCATTGAATTTCATAAGGTTCTTGCTTGCCAGCTCCTTCAGCCTGCCCTGTTCCTGGAGGCTCTCCCTTCTCGTGTGTCAACCTCCCCACTCACTTTGGTGTGATCTGCAAAATCCATCAGTTGTGGTGGCGATGGGGAAAGTGCTTTGGTGCAAATGCTTCAACTTCCCATCATATTAAAAGGTTTCTCCTACAGGAAGATTTGTCCTTAGTGACACTGAATCCAGTCAATGAGGCTGTGCAGCCTTGCTGGACATAAGGGAGTGATTACAGACCCCACTGAAGGAGGCAAACAGCTCTCTCAGCTTCAGTTTGTTCCCCCATCTCTGCATTTGAGAAAGGAATAAACATTTTACAAGGTAAGGAAAAAAACAACCAACCAAACAAAAAAACCCCACAACCTTCCTCTTGATCAGTTACTTTACTGCAGTAGTTGAGAATTGCTCCTGCAGTGATGCTGAGGAACTCAGTGAGGAGTTCAAGTTGGCTATTTGGTGTGCACAAGGGCAGTTTGGGCACCTTTCTGTTCTTCTAGCAATAAGGCATAAAGAACTGTGGGTGAAGAACTCATCTGGAGGAGGACTGCCCAGGGCACAGAGTCAGCTCAGAGAGGTAAGAGGGTTGGATGTGCAGGGTCAAAACCAACCAACCAGTCAGAACAGAGCACAAGGCTCCATGTCCAAATCGTGGAATACCTCAAGCCTGGGAGTAGGTTTTCACACCTGGAATCCTGTGTCCAGTTCTGGGTTCCTCAGTTGAAGGACAGGGACTTGCTGGAGAGGGTACAGAAAAGGGCTACAAAGATACTGAGGGCAGTGGAACATCTTTCTTGTGAGGAAGGACTGAGAGAATTTGGTCTTTTTAGTCTGGAAAAGACTGAGGGGAGTGGATCTTCTAAATGCTTATAAATACTGAAAGAGTGGGTATCAGCAGGATGGGACCAGGCTTTTTTTGGTGCTGCCCAGTGACAGGACAAGAGGCAATGGGCACAAACTTGAACATAGGAAGCTCCATCTAAATATGAAGAGGAACTCCCTTAGTTTAAGAGTGACAGAGCACTGGAAGAGGCTGCCCAGAGAGGTGATGGAGTCTTCCTCCTCTCGAGATATTCCAAACCCACAGGGATGTATTTCTATGTGACATTCTTTAGGTGAACCTGCCTTGGCAGGAGTTAGAGTCGATTTTTGGAGGCACCTTCCAACGCCTATTTCTGTGTTTTCACAAGAGCTTGCCCCTTGTGCAGTGCTCCTGAGGGCAGCAGCCACTCCAGTGCCTGCCTGGGCTCTGCCCACCATAGTGCCAAGCATCATGTGATGGTGTTACCACATTTAAGTTTTCCAGGAGCTCACAAGCTCAAATTAGGTAGAGAATGGGGTAAAGCACCCAAAGAGCAGCCTTGCACCGATTTGGAAGTTAAAAGGTAACTTTAACAATAAATAAAAGGTATTTAAGGTAAGGGAAGGTTACAGAGATAAAAGGGGAGGGAACACATACGAATGCATATACAAAACAGGCTGGATGGCAGTGGAGTCCCTGGATTGAGAGGGATTGTCCTTGGACTCAGGAGGTACAGGGTTGGCCACGCAGTTAGCTGGCTGCGTGCTTGCAGCAGCAGCGAGCAGATACTGCACATGCAAAGGCAGCAACAGCAGCGCGACTGGGTCTTAAAGAGGGGTGTGGGCAGGACGTGGGAGGGGACAAACTTTGACCTGGGCAATCATCCCCCGGTCAGGAACACCTGGGATCAGGTTTCCAGACCCGTCTGGGCTTAACGTGGAAGGCATGATGGCAGCCACTGCAACTCTGAGCACCGGACACTTGCCTGGAGAGACCAGCGACTGGGCTGCAGAGCAGGAGTGAAACGGTGAGGAGGTGATTCTGGGGTTGGAGAGAGAGACACCAGCAGTAACTGCTTCATAGCAGGGTGAAACGGTGAGGAGGTGATTCTGGGGTTGGAGAGACAGACACCAGCAGTAACTGCTTCAGCAGGCATGTTGGGGCAGCTGAAGCCGGTCCCGTTGAAGACAAGGGGATAGACGCTGAAGTTTGTGGCTGTTGTGTCTGAGAGAAACGAAAGGTTAGGTTTGCCCAGGGGAGGCAGGGAGTGTCTGAGTAAGGCGCTCGGTGAACCTGCCTTGGCAAGGGTTTCGGGTTGGGTCTTGGAGGCTCTGCGCTGGGCAGCAAGCCCCGTTCAGCAAGGATCCAAGGTAGCAGCAGAGGATGGGCCAAGCCCGGTGAGACAGGGTTGGGAAAGGAAAGCTGGATGTCACCCCGGGGTCTGCAGTCCCCTTAGGGACCACCAGTTGCAAGGCCATGCTTATGTCGTGCCCCCAGGCCCTTCCCTGTCCCACCTCCCTCCCGCGGCAGAAGCAGGACAGGGTTCCACAGGGCAGCTGAAAGCAGTCTTTTGTTTCCTTCCCTCTTTGTCTGCTCACTGAGGTGTCTGTCTGACGTCCCAATTTAGAGTTTAGCACCTGTCACCTTCCCCAGCCTAATTACCCTGCCTCCCAATATGGATTTTCCCCGGAGGTTTTCCTATTCCTCGGGCTGTGAAATCTCCTGCTACAGGCATCACTTGGATTTACAGGCACACCGCAAAGGCCGCTAAGGGGAGATGAGGCACGTGGATGCCATGGGAGGGGCATATTTTCTGTGTAAGGCTTCCAGAAGGAACAGAAGAGCCCTGACCTGTACAGCAGGACCCACTCTGCAGCCTGAGCATGAGCCTCCCATGCTGGGCCAGCTTTGGGATAGTGCCAGGTGTGAGGCTGGGGGAAAGCATCTCTGCCTGGGTGAGTTGCTAGAGGAGCAGCAGAAATTCCTGTGCCAGCTGAACCAGACAGAAAGAAGCATTGTCATGTCTATTTTAGGACTTTGTGCTGCTGCTCCTCACCATCCCATTCAAATACATCTCTTTAATGGATGCTTCCCAAGAGCAGACACATACATTCTGCAAGAGGGTGCCTGTGCCTCTAAGACTGCTTTCCAAACACTATGAATTGGGCTTGCAAAGATGTTCCCTCTCCCTGCCTCTCCTTCGTGACTAGCTGCTGTGGCTGTACCACCACTTAGCCATGGTTGCATTTTTCACCAGGACTCCAGTCCCCTCCTCTTTTTTTCCTCCTGAGTACTAACAGCTCTCAGCAAAACCAGCATGTTCAGAATCATAGAATCACAGAATGATTTTGGTGTGAAAAGACTTCTAAGATAACAAAGCCTAGCCATTCCCTTAACTCTGCCAAGGCTGGGGCTAAACTGTGGCCCTCAACACCACATTTCTGTGTCTTTGAAGCACCTCCACGGATTCAACCACCTCTCTGGGGATCCTGTTCCAGTGTTTGACAACCCTTTCGGTGAAGAATTTTCTTCTAATATCCAACTTAAATTTCCCTTGGTGCAACTCGAGGTTCAGCATCCTGCATTCCAGAAGCTGCCACTGGGCGTGGCTGGCCATGGCTGGGCGTGTGGATGTGAACAGAAGGATCCGGTGAGGATTCTTTGGGAAAAGGTGGGTGGTGGGTGCAGAGAAGATAGACCAACTGCCGTGGGGCTTCATGAGAATTTGTGAGGCAGATGGTGGTAGCTCATTTGTATGTCATACAATCCTGGGCAGCCCTCTGAGAACCTTGCTCCAACAGTTCCATGTCCTTCTTGTGTTGGGGGCCCCAGAACTGGATGCAGTACTCCAGGTGGTTCCTCACAAGAGCAGAGCAGAGGGGCAGAATCACCTCCCTCATCCTGCTGGCCACGCTTCTTTTGATGCCCTGGGCATCAGGTGAGACAAACATTTCTCTTGTGGAACCCCACCTGGAGTACTGTAGCTGGTTTTGGGACTCCAACACAAGAAGGACATTAAATGTTGGAGTGGTCCCAGAGGAAGCCTTGAAGAAGATCAGAGTGCTGGAGCAGCTGCCTTGTGGAGACAGGCTGCAGGAGTTGGGGCTGTTCAGCCTGGAGAAGAGAAGGCTCTGGGGAGGTCTTAGAGCAGCTTCCAGTACCTGAAGGGGACCCACAAGAAAGCTGTAGAGGGACTTCTGACAAGGGCTTGTAGTGACAGGATGAGGGGAAATGGTTTGAAGCTTGAGGAGGGGAGATTTGGGATGGATATTACAAAGAAGTTTTTTCCAGTGATGGTGGTGAGACACTGGCATGGGTTGCCCAGGGAGGTTGTGGCTGCTCCCTCCCTGGAGGTGTTCAAGGCCAGGTTGGATGAGGCCTTGACCAACCTGTTCTAGTGAGAGGTGTCCCTGCTCATGGCAGGGGGGGGGAACTGGATGATCTTCAAGGTCCCTTCCAACCCCAACCATTCTCTGACTGTATGTTCTACAGAAGATCCTACCCTCTTCCCATGCACCTTTCCCTCTCAGCTAATCTGAGACCCTTCCACTGCAATGCCATTGAGAGCAGCCCCCTTGCTTTATGCTCTTTACAGTAAAGCATGGCCAAGAGTTTGCATGCTGGCAGCATTAATGAGCTCTTTTTTTTTCCTGATGGTACATATAATCTTGTCATCTCTCTGACAAATCAATGCTTAAATGACCTAAAAAAGAATCATGACCTAAAATGTTAACCATTATTGCCCTAGGGCTTATGAGTATTTTGGTATACTGTAGCAGTGCTGGAGTAAGGCCAGGAAGCTGTAGGTATTAACTTCTTTGCCTGTCAGGATATTGATGTCTTAGGTGTGGAACATGAGTGATTTAAATAATTCCCATAGATTCACCAGCTCCCCTTGTCACATATGTGGGGACAAGGAGAAAGCACACCTACCAGCATGCTCAACTAATGAGCTGTCTAACCAAGTGCTTTCATCTGCTGCTGTTAACTGTTGACTGCCAAACAGATCAAGGAAACGAGAGAGGGAAAAAAAAATACTTAATCTCATGTCAGAGTTTCTTGCTGTGTCACACCATCCGTGGACACAAACTGGGACACAAGAAGTTCCACCTCAACATGAGGAAAAAACTTCCTTCCTGTGAGGGTGATGGAGCACTGGAACAGGCTGCCCAGAGAGGTTGTGGAGTCTCCTTCTCTGAAGACTTTCAAGATCTGTTTGGGTCTGTTCCTGTGTGATCTACCCTAGGTGGGTCCTGCTTTGGCAGCAAGGGTTGGATTCAATGATCTTGGAGGTCCCTTCCAAGCCCTACCATTCTCTGATCTTTGAAGGTGGCAGCTGATCCCACCTGAGAGATGCTCCCCACCCATCACATCAGTGTTCAATGGATTCAGCCACCAGTGAAAGGTAAAGGCTGTTAATGGGAATATACTGGAAAAAAAAAAAAAACCCTTTGTGGTTTGATAGGAAGAGATTTAACTAATGAGCCCTGAGGAAATCTTTAACAGCCTTGAGCAGGGGGTTGCCAGCTGCACACAACAGGAGAAACTCAAAACTGATATCCCACTAAATGATAAAACCACAAACAAAGAGCACAAAACCAGTCACTGGTTTTCATATAAGCAGGTACTAACCTTTCAAAAAGGTCTTCCGACCACACGGCTTTACACTGTGAAGGGTTCAAATAGTTGTAATGCCAGGCCCTGCCTCTGCAGGAGGTCACACCAGCTAGAGGCACTGCCTGAAGCAGACAGGGCTGCAGGGCTGGGAAAACAATGTGCTGGGCAGTGCTGCTTCCTGACGACACAGATACATCCCCAGTTTTCTATGGAAGCAGGAAAAATGGCACCCACAACTTGCCCCGAACCTGTTGATCAGTCAGCAGTGGTCTTGAGGTATGCCACATACCCACCTGGTGCTACTGGATGTGGGAACTGCATCAGATGGGCAGCAGTCAACCACAGACTCACAGGAGGGTAAGGGTTGGAAGGGACCTCCAGAGATCATCATCATCGAGTCCAAATCCCTTGCCAAAGCAGGATCACCCAGGAATGCATCCAGGCAGGTTTTGAAAGTCTTCAGAGGAGACTCCACAACCTCTCTGGGCAGCCTGTCCTACCCTTAAAGATTTTTCTGCTGGAGATTCCTGTAGTTGAGTTTACGTCCCCTGCCTCTCATCCTGGCACTGGACGTCTCTGAAGAGAGACTGGCTCCATCCTCCTGACAGCCACCCTCCAGGTATTTGTAAACATTCATAAGGTCCTCTCTCAGCCTTCTCTTCTCCAGACTAAACAGGCTCTCAGGCCTTCCTCATCAGAGAGTTGTTCCAGTCCTTTCATCTTCCTCACAGCCCTCTGCTGAATTCTCATCAGCAGTTCCCTGTCTCTCTGGAACTGGGGAGCCCAGAACTGGACACATTACTCCACATGGGGTCTTGCTAGGGCAGAGCAGAGGGGAAGAATCAGCTCTGTTAACCTGCTGGACATGTCCTGGCTTGCCACAAGCAGTTAAAAAGCATCTCCTGGGGCTCCAGCTTTTCTGCCCCTTGGTGTAGGGCTCAGTGATTTATCCACTTGTGACATTTCTCAACCCGTAAGTAACCTACCTCTCTCTTTTCCTCCTGGAGCAAAGTGGGGTTCTGGAAACGAGGGTCTCACAAGCTCAGAGGGGTGGTGTGGCTGATGGCTCTCTCCTCACCAAGCTGCTTTGCTGCTGTGGCTGGGATGCAAGTCCAAGTCATGGGGAGCTTGGGCTGCCTGATTCCTGGCACGCAGTGTGTGCCAGCCCCAGGTGCAGGGCTCTCAACACACCGGGTGGGATTTTCGCACGGGGTGGGGTTTAGGCTGTGACTTTCAATTGTTCCCAGTGCTCGAATCTGCTTCCTTGGTGGCTGCAGGGGCCCCAAGCCCTGCTCGGCCTGGGCTGGGCATCTCTCCCATGAATGCTTTCTGGCTCTCCACGTGCAGGAAGTGGTTTTGGGGGACGCTGCGGAAATTCTTTGTCTCTGCTTCCGCTTTCCTTTCCTGCTTGGCCCCCCCTGCCAGCAGAGCTCCATGCTCCTCGTTTGGGGCCACAGCTGGCCATCTGTGCTTTCCAAAAGGTGGAGAGGGATGAGTTTTTAATAGCTGGTGTTAGCCTGGGTGATACCTCCTGTGCCCAGCTATGGCCAGGCAGGGGTGCAGCTGTTCCTGGAGAAACCCTAAGGCTTTTGGCCAGGCTGCTCTCTGTCCTGGTGACCGAGGTGGCCCTTGCCCTGCAAAATATCCTCCTCTGTGTGTGGCAGGGCCAGGGGTGGGCTTAGGCGCAGACCAAGGGCCAGATTCTTCCTGCATGGCTAAGTGACTTTATTCCCATAAGTAATAGGAGGTGGCACACTGCCAGGGTTGCCAAAATCCTGTCCCTTTCTGACAGCACGGTGACTTCTCCTTTGTTTGGGATTAAATGGTCAATTATAGTTAAAAAAAACACAAAACCCAACAAACAACCCCCAAACAAATAACCAAAACAGCTGTCAGCATTAGCCAGTGCTCTAGGCACCCTCCCTATATACACTTGCCTGTGTACACAGAAACAGAACTCTTTTGGTGGGAAAAGAGCTCTAAGATCACTGAATCCAACTGCCAACCAAAGGCCACCACGGCCATTAAACTGTGTCCCCAAGGACCACATCTACCTGTGATGAGGCTGGAGCTATGAAGCTAAGGTTGTGCCCAACACCTCCACACCATGACCTGCTTTGGGCAACAGCCTGCTCTGCTCAGCCTCTCTTCCATCATAAGCACTGTGCTGTAGTGAGCTCAAAATGGAAAAGCCCTGAGAGCTGGAACCCCTTTGTGTCCCACATGAACCTTGGGGCACTTCCCGGGCTGGTGACTTGTGTATTGTGTGCCCAAGTCCAGGTCTCTGCACTCTCCCCTCCAGGCAAGATCATAGACTCTGTTGGGATTGGAAGAGACCTTTGTCATCATCACTTCTCTCCTAGAACTCACAGTGCCACCACTACTGCTAACTGCTGCCACTAAACCATGTCCCTTAGCACCACATCCACGTGTCTTTTAAATACTTGCAGGGATGGTGACTCCCCCCCCTCCCTGGGCAGCCTGTTCCAGGGCTTGAAAAGCATTTTTGTGAAAGTTTTTTTCCTAATATCCAACCTAAAGCACTCTCAGCACAACCTGAGCCTAAGCTGCTCACCCCACAGCCTCAGGAGGGTCTCTCTTCACCCTGACCCTGTTCCTGGTTTCCTTCTCCTGCTGTTAAAAGAAATGAAGGTTGACCCTCAACAGCATGGTTTTAGCATCAAGAATCATAAAAGTGTCAGGGCTGGAAGGCACTTCAAGGATTATCTGGTTCCATGGTCAGGGACACCTCCCAGGTTGCCCAGAGCCACATCCAGCTTGTCCTTAAAAACTTTCAGGGATGGGACTTCTAGTACCTCCCTGGGCAACCTCTTCCAGGGTCTCACCACCCTCATGGTGAAGAACTTCTGCCTAACATCCAATCTGAGTCTACCCACTTCTAGTTTTGCTCCATTCCCCCTAGTCCTGTCACTTCCTGACACCCTAAAAAGTCCCTTCCTGGCTTTCTTGTAGCCCCTTTCAGGTATTGGAAGGCCACAATAAGGTCTTCATCTTCTCCAGACTGAACAGCCCCAACTCTCTCAGCCTGTGGTCACAGGAGTGGAGCTCCAGCCCTCTGATCATCCTTGTGGCCCTTCTCTGGACATGTTCCAGCATGTCCACATCCCTCTTGTAATAGGGGTTACAGAACTGGACACTATTTCAGGTGGAGTCTCACCAGAGGGGAGTAGAAGGGGGAATCAGGGAGGATCAGGATTTTATAAGCAGAACATTCCTGGGGAAAGGTGAGGTTTGTTTCCATAAGCTGCAGCATCAGCTGCTGCTGGGAATGTGGCGCCTCACTGACGCTGCTTAATGGTCACTTCAGCAGAGTAAGGGCAAGTTCTCCTGCAGGTAAAGCAGCCTTTAAAGAAAATGTCTTTTTTGCTGCTTAAGGTAGGAGAGGCATTTAATTTTCCTCCTGTGCCCTGGGCACCCCTTGCCTGTGCTTGCCTTTCTTGCCTTAATAGCAGCTGCTGCTGATACAGCTTTGGCTCAGGGATGGGATGGAGTGGGATAGGGTGAGGTGGGATGAGACATTCAGAGTCAGACTCGATGGGGCCGTGAGCGATCTGACTTAGTTGGAGGTGTCCCTGCTCAGTGCAGTGGGGTTGGACAAGATGACCTTTGAGGGTCTCTTCCAACCCAGTGCAATCTGTGATTCTGTGATTTTCAAGAAGCAGGGCTCCTGAACTTGGGAATCACACAGATAAGTTACTAAGGTAAGTTGTTCATATGGGGGGGAGGGGGGAGAGATGAAGTGTGAGAGACAAATATGTCTGAAAGCTATTGGCTTTCCAGTGACAATTTTAATAAGAGAAATTAATTTGTTTTTCTTTAGCCCCTCCCAAAAAGCATCTGTGGGGTCAAAAGGCCAGCAGCTATGCCTGGGCACTCGTGGGCTGGAACAAAACCACTTGTAAGGTGACAATTTGCAGGACCAGGGAGTGGGATTGTGCTACACAGAAGGTGGCTGTGGAAGGAGGAAGGCAGTGGCCACACTTGTGTTGATGGCAAAGAGGTAAGTGTGGCTGTGGACTGGGAAAAGATGGCTATGTACACTGGTCCCATTCCATGAAGCTGGGGCAGCAAGGCACCAAGCTGCAGTCTCAGCGCAGCTCACTGAGTGTGACACATCTGCTGCCTGGTGGGCACTGGAGACCTGCTTGGGAATAAAATTAAGTATGGAAAGTAGGAAATATCAAGAGGGATGTGTTTGGCAGCTATTGGGCACAGAGCAGTTTGGTTTTGTGGCTTATAACCCAGGAGCTACTATACTGTGGTAGATACAAAGGCTTAGAAATACTGAGAGGGTGGGTGTCAGGAGGATAGAGCCAGTCTCTTTTTAGTGACACCCAGTGACAGGATGAGGGGCAGTGGACATAAACTCAACTACAGGAAAGTCCATTTCAGCATCAGAAAAAAATCTTTTACTGTAAGGGTGCTGGAGCACTGGAGCAGGCTGCCCTGCCTGTGTGTGGTGGAGTCTCTCTGGAGACCTGCCTGGACATGTTCCTGTGTGACCTTCTTTAGGTGAACCTGCCTTGGCACAGGGGCTGGACTCGATTTTTTGGAGGTCCTTCCCAAACCATTCTGAGATTCTTTGATTCTCTCGTAATGCTTCTGGGGTGAGCACTAGCCCAGCTCCTCTGCCTCTGGACCATGAAGTCAGCTGAGCTTGTGTGTGAACAGAAATAGGAGAGGGGTTGTGGCAAAGGGTTCTCACTCTGGCTTGGTGAACCCTGGGCAACCTTTGCTCCATGTCTCATCACTCCCATCAGTGCCACAGACATGCTGGTGACCCTGGCTTGGTGTCATGTTCAGCTGTGTTGTTATTATAATTTTCTTTTTTTTCTTTTTCTCCCCCCCCCTT
>VWYK01083047.1:14039-43902 GCA_013399775.1 Semnornis frantzii | reverse complement strand
CCCCCTCTTTCTTCTCTTTTTTCCCCCTATTTTTTTCAACATATAGCTGCTACCTAAGATGGTTCTCTTGTTAGGTCAGCAATCAGTGAGGTTAAGTCCTTCTGAAAGCCAAAAGGAAGTCCATGGACGAGTGAGCAGAAGGTCTTTGCCAGGGTCTTTCCCTTTTCTGTGCTCCGTGTGTGCCATCAAGGTAAAACAGGAGAATTAGGATGGGTAAATTCTGCCACAGCAGCAGTGGATGCTGACAATATGTTGACCTTTCCTACCTACAGCTTCCCATGGGCTCTGTGGGACTCCTGCCATGCCTTCTCATCCCACAAGCTTTCACCTGCCCCACATCAAAAGGGGAGATGGAGCCAGGGGTGACCAATGCTTCGCTGCCCTCAAACAAATCCCATCTGGAGTCCAAAATTCAGTTTACAAATCCTAATTCTTTAACTACAGCCCCATCTAATGGTACAATCCCAGCTGCTCTCAGGACCACACTGGTGTTTGGGTAGTGAACACACAAATACCTCTGGAGCTGGGGGTTTCTCACTGCCATGCCATGCCCACTCTTGGGCCACATCCAGCCCATCAAATGTTTCTGGTTGTGGCCACTGCAGCAGTGGGGTTGCTGCTGTCACCACACTTGCTGCTGGCATGTCCCCAGCTGGATCCTTGAAGCCCCAGTATGGTTTTCCCTCCCTTTTCCCCTCTCTCTCTTTTTTTTGGGTGTGAAAAAGCAGCAGTGATGTATTAGTGAAACTTACTGGACTCTGGCTCCCAGCACCTGAGCATGCTGTGCTAGGCAGGGCAGTCAGGAGCCGATGCAGGACGCTGCTGTGAGCAGTAGGATCTGCATCCTGGCCAGAGCCAAGGGGGGTTGGCTGCCTCCCAGCCCTTTCCTGAAAGGAAAAATCTCCAGCTAGGCGATGGGTGGGCCCCGGGGCATGCAGCCTGTGCACTGCCATCCGCTGCTTCCCTGGAGCTCCCGGGCTGAATGCCTGCAGCCATGCAGAACTAGGCATGAACCACAGAGTGCTGGCCTTGGAAGGGACCTCTGGAGATCAGCTAGGCCAACCCTCCTGCCAAAGCAGGATCACCTAGGGTGGGTTATGCAGGGAGACATCCAGGTGGGTCTTGAAAGTGTCCAGAGACAGTGTCTCTGGACAGCCTGCTCCAGTTCTCCAGCACCCTCTTGGGAAAGAAGTTTCTCCTTATGTTTACATGAAACTTCCTGTGTTCAGTTTGTATCCATTGCCTCTTGCCCTATCACCAGGCACCACTGCAAAGCAACTGGCCCCTTCTTATTGACCTCTACCTTGTGGTTATTCATAAGCACTGGTAAGATCTGCTCTGTCTCCTCCTCTCCAGGCTAAGCAGCCCCAGGTCTCTGAGCCTTTCTTTGTAAGAGAACTGCTGCAGTTCCCTCATCTTTGTGGCCCTTTCTTGGACTCTCCCTGGTAGTTCCCTGTTTCTCTTGAGCTAGGGAGCCCAGAACTGGACCCAGTGCTCTAGAAGTGGCCTCTCACTGGGCAACAGTAGAGGGAGAGGAAAACCTCTCTCGACCTGCTGGCCACTTCTTAATGCACCCCATGATACCTGTTGGCTGCCTTGGCCACGAGAGCACATTGCTGGCCCAGGGAGCACTTGCTGGCCACCAGGAATCCCAGGTACTTTCTGCAGAGCTGCTTTCTAGCAGATCACCTCCTAACTTCTACTGGTGCATGTGCCTGTTCCTTCCCAGGTGCAGGACTTTACACTTGGACTTGATGAACTTCACAAACTTCATCCCTGCCTAACCCTTCAGCCTGGCCAGCTCTTGCTGAATGGCAGCACAGCTTAGAGCACCTTTAGTGTCAACATCCCTGCCATGGGCAAGGACACCTTTCACCAGAACAGGTTGCTCAAGGCCTCATCCAGCCTGGCTTTGAACACTTCCAGGGAGGGGGCACCCACAACTTCCCAGGGCAACCTGTGCCAGTGTCTTACCACTCTCACTCTAAACAACTTCTTCCTAATCTCCAGTTTAAATCTCCCCCTTCCAGCTTTGAGCCATTCCTCCTCATCCTAGCAAAAGTCTCTCCCCAGCTTTCTTGTAGGCCCTCTTCAGGTATTAGAAGGCTGCTGTCAGGTCTCCTGGGAGCTTTCTCTTCTCCAGGCTGATCAGCCTCAAGTCTTATTATTATTATTGGCTTTATTTATTTGCTTCATGGCCACTTCAAGCCTTACCAGCAAGAATGGGAAAGGAAACTTGGCACACCTCCCATCAGGCTGCCTAGTTTCAGAAGGGCAGCTGAAAGTGGCTCTTTGTGGGTGCCTTCTGCTGGGAAGGGGAGCTTGCCACCTCAGCTTCTTGTTTATCCAGCTCTGGCAGGCTGGCTACCAAAGACTACCTGTAAAAATTACTTCTGGCACAAGCATCCCAGAGTAAACCTTTGCCAAGGGAAAATGCTGTCAACAACCTGCAGAAAAACAGCATTACTCATGTGGGGGGAAAAGGACCCAGTCAGGCTGAGCAACCTGCACAGACCTCTCAGAGAGCTTCATCTCTGCCTGGCAAGGGGGTATCTGTGAAAAGATGGTGACTTTTATTGCAGTTACCCCATGCCACCCAGGCTTGAGTGTCTCCACTCCTTGTGGAGGTATGTGCCAGGCAAAGGAGGACAGTAAGTTATACGTGGCACAGCAATGTGCCCTTGTGGCCAAGAAGGCAAATAGTATCCTGGGATGCCTTGAGAAGACTGTGGCCAGCAGGTTAAGGGAGGTTCTCTTGTCCCCTACTCTGCACTGGTGGACCACAGCTGGAGTGTTGTGTCCAATTCTGGGCTCCTCAGTTCAAGAGGGACAGGGATATAGTATCCCACAGAGTATCCTATAGTCTCACAGAGACTACAAGAATGATTAAGGGACTGGAACATCTGCTGAGAGACATGGGCCTGTTCAGGTTGGACTGAGAGGGTGGGTGTTAAGAAGGGGGCCAGTCTCTTTTCAGTGGTGTCCTGTGATAGGATGAGGGGCAGTGGTCACAGACTGGAACACAGGAAACTCCACCTCAGCCTATGTAAGGTCGACAGAACACTGGAACAGGCTGCCCAGAGAAGTTGTGGAATCTCCTTCTCTGGAGACCTTCAAGACTCATCTAGATGTGCTCCTGGGTGACAGGCCCTAGATGATGCTAGTTTGGCAGAGGAGTTGGACCCAATGATCTCCAGCAGTCCTTTCTGATCCCTACCATTCTGTGATTTGTGGGGTGTAGCTGGCTGAGGCAGGAGGTGATTTCTGTGTCAGGGTGCTGAAGCTGCTCCTGGTGCTCTGCTGTGCTGGGGATGGATGGTGCCCATCCTTGGGGCACTGACTGGGGCAGCAGGCACAGTTGAAATACACACTAAAACATTTCCTACCTTGTTCTTGCCATCACTGCAGTCACAGCCCTGTGTGTATGAAGCAAGCCAAGGCTTAATGCCTTGGGCTTTTTTTCATTGCTGTTGTAGACAACTAAAACCTTTGTTCTCTGCAAACAGAACTGTGGCTTACAAAGCAATGTACAAGGTAGAAAGTGCCAAAATCCAAGGGGGGGAGGAGGACAGCAAAGAGAATAAGCAACAGTGACTTCATAGAGCAAAGTGGCCTAATTATCATCCAGTTGTTTCAATTGCACTTGTCCTTGGTATCTCCCATACAACTGCCTTGAAGGGGAAGAAGCTACACCAGCACCACTCATGTTGGCAGGGCTTCTGAAAACCTGATTTCTAGCAGGGGTTTGTCACTGGGGTTGTTGACCTTTTCTCAAAGGAGCTGCATTATCAGCCTGTTCACATTGCATCACAGTGCCTCAGACTAACTCTTGTGCCTTAGGTGAGCTGCAAGGATCACAGAGCTTCACTTTTAATGGGAGCAAGGTGGACTTACACATGCATGAGACAGGTGAAGGAGGTCCAGCTGGGTTGCTCCTGTCATTGCTTTGGTTTTCAAAGAGCTTGCACATTCTATGTGAAACTTGTTTGTAGCACCCTTGGACTATATGGTCCAGTGACCTCAACATCTTGCTCCTAACAGCACAGTGTTTGCTTTCTTCTCCCTGCTCCACAGATGGGAACTGGAAGCACTAGATTGAGAGGCTGCTGTCTGCAGGGGGCAGATAGGGCCAGTGGGATCTGGGGAGTGGATCAAACTTCAGCTCCAGGACAAGCTAATTACTAGAAAGAGGTAAGCAGCAAAGGGTGATTTTTGTCCAGCAGAAACCTTAGCCTAACTGGCATAACTTTGCCTTTTAGCTTCTAGGTTCTTGATTTTCTTCTCATTTACTTTAAACCCTGTATGGTTCTGCCTGCCCCTTTGGGTCAGGGGTTTTTCAGGACAAACATGTCAGTTCCCACTGGCCCTTGGGTCTGGTTCATGAAGCCTCAGGAGTGAAGGCAACACTTTTTTCCTAGGCAGAAAACAGCTTGCAAGTTTTAGCTGCCCACTCCAAATTCTTTCTGCCACCCTTTCAAAAACTAAATTCATTATGCTGGTCGAGCTGGGGCCTTCTAATTTTGACAGATGGCCTCATCCAACAAGCTAGAGACACTTCTCACACAAGGCCTTTGGCCCGTGTGGCTGTTCAGCCTAGAGAAAAGGCTCCAGGGAGACCTTAGAGCAACCTTCCAGTACCTCAAGGGGGCTACAGGAAAGCTGCTGGAGGGACTTTTTACAGGGGCATGTAGTGATAAGACAAGGGGGAATGGCTCTGAGTTGGAGGAGGGGAGATTTAGACTGGTTATTTGGAAGAGGCTGGTGAGACACTGGAACAGGTTGCCCAGGGAAGCTGTGGAAACCACCTCCCTGGATGTCCTGAAGATGTCAACTGAGTAAGAGGTTACTTGCTGCAGTTTCAGGCTGCTGTTCATCCTTAGCCTCCACACTGGTTCAAGGCCAGGTTGGACAAGGCCTTGATCAATCTGGTCAGGTGGGAGGTGTGTTGGTAGGGGTGCTGGAACTAGAGGCTCATTAAGGCTCCTTCCAATCCAAACCATCCTATGACTTGACTGCTATGCCCACGGTGCTAGCAGGCCAGTGAACTTTTAAAAATGAGGAGAGAGGCCAAGCTTCTCTCACCTAAACAACAGCCATACACAGGAATGCCAGGGGTTCCAAATTAATAAAAAGCCAACAGCATTACAGATAAATGTATTTTAATTAGGATTAAATACTATCTCAGGGTATCTGGAAGTCGCACTTGTACTGTACTAACCAACAGCCAGAGGCAATAAAAACAAACCAAAAGGCCTGAAAATGTAAAACTTCTAACATCCAACACAGGACAGTTAAGTGCTGCCATTTAAAGCGACAAACACCGCTCCCAAGAACAGAGAGTATTAGAGGAAAGGAGGGAAAAAAATAGAAAGAAGTTGTAACATTTTTGTATGGACTCAAAAAAATAGAAAAAAGAAAGGAAAAAAAAATTAAATTGAAGACTGGAAGAAATATATTAGTGCCTGCCTTTTTAAAAGTGATTTTTTTTTCCTTTTGCTTTTTTTTTTGTTTTGTTTTGCTTTTTTTACATTAAATACAGTTTTCTTCAAAAGCAAGGTACTTTCTAAAGTCATGGTTTATATACTGTATGTACACAAAAGCAGAACATTGTACAGTGTTTTTGGCTAAAGCAGCACTAACTGGCTATAAGCTGGTATGGTGTTGCTGAACCAAACACAGGGTGACAGATTAAGCACTCTTAGGAGAAAGTATCTCCACGGTTGGGATGAGAAAAGTAAAGTATCATGTATGTACAAAACTCAGCATCCAACCCCACCAACCCAACCTCACCTGCCTTGGAACTACTGCACATGCTGCAGCTAATCAGTGGAAGTCTTACTGCAAGAACTGATGGGAGAGACCCAAAGTAATCACATCTCTTTCGGTAACAAAAGTGCATTACCCATGCAGAGAGCACTTAGGCAAACCTCTCACCCCTGGGGTGCAGGGCTCCACGGGCAGCAGGTTCTTACTGCAGCCTCAAGCCACCTGCATTTTTCCCCACCACCCCCCCCATACAAAATATGAAATGCCCCAACCAAACCATATGAAACTGAGACTAAAGCTATATTGTTAAGGATCTGTCTGTGTGCTCTGCCTTTCTGCAGGTAAGGTACAGACTCAAGCAGAAAGCTTGCACTGAAGTATCACCAGTTCAGACTGAAATGGACTGGCAGTGATTTCCATCATTAGTGCAACGTTAACTCCTATACTTCATCCAAGTTCTTGAGGTGCACAATGTGCTTATGGAGGTTTTACAAACAGGCAAAGCAGACCATTGTGCAGAAGACTGGTTTCAGGTTTTTAGATACTATTTTTAGTAAGTCTACCCCATTATAAACCCACCAAACTTAGAAATAGCTTGTGCCCTGGTTCAAAAGTCACTTGCCTCAAAAAAACCCAGCCAAAAGAGACTCTTTTTTTAAGTCCCAGGGCTAGCAACAGGGCAGAGAGATTAAGATTCTTCTTGTCGCATTTAATTGCCATTCACTTGACCTCCTCAGAAGAGATTACTCGCTGTAGTTTCAGGATGCTGCTCATCCTTAGCCACTGCACTGGTTTAAGGAACTGAACATTTCTTCTTTGAAGAGGACAGAAGCCAGACAACTTGTTACTAAACTGCATCAACTGAAAAGTTTCAAGTTTTAATGGTGTAAAAATCTGACATTCAGTTACAGTTATGAGAAACTTGCTACACGGCAAACTGCATCCAAATCTACCAGTTAGTGATGGGACCTTTAAATTAACTGTTAACGAGTTATTCAAAGCATCCAGAACCTGGAAGTATCAGATCACCCACAGCCAGTGAGCCAGCAACTCCCTCTCCCTTTTTCAGGGGGTTTTAAACAAATGCAACTGATGTGACCTTAGCACTGGAGCCAATGACTTCCATTGGTTAACTCCAATACCTGAAAAGGGCTAGGGAGATCCTGTGTTAAACCCAATGCAATATGCATTAGTGTCTTGAAGCAGGAAGATCCCAGTGTCTACTTGTTAAAGTTCACACAAACCATACAGATACAGACAGGATAAAACACAGACTCAGAAGGATCCATTATGCTTGAAGAAAAATTCCAAATAAAATGACATCTTCTGCACAGCCCAGCCTCAGACACAGCCATACCTTTATCTAGTATAATAAACTCTGTAGTAAACTGTTTTTGACCTCCATAGGGAGTAGGAGTTGTCAAATTTAAGAAGATAAACTCCTCTCCCTGGGTACTGGTGGCTGCCAGCATACACTTCTTCATGACAGTCTCGTCTGTACACAGGCACTATTTCATCTAGCTGAGGCTTGTTGGCATTCTTTTTGGCTTTTTCTTCACTGCTAGCATTTTCTGCAAGGGAAAAAAGCAAAACAAACAAAAAAAGGTGTCAGTTCACAGGGGTGGATGCTTTACAAGAGAAAGACTGATCTGTAGTGGACAAGGCACTCTTTGTTAGCTTAGAAATCAGATAGGTCCCACCAAGGTTGTGGCTAAAGCATTCCAAAGCAGGAGGAAGAGTGAGCCTGCTCACTCTTCCATGGATTCATAGAATGGTCTGAGTTGGAAGTGACCTCCAAAGGGCATGTAGTCCAACCCCCTCTGCAGTAAGCAGGGGCATATCCTCCACTAGATTAGGTTGCCCAGAGCCCTATTGAGCCTCACCTTGAACATCTCCAGGGATGGGACAGGCCTCAGCTACCTCTCTGGGCAACTTATTCCAGTGTTCCACCACCCTCATGGTAAAGAGCTAGTTCCTAACATCCAACCTAAATCTGCTCTTCTGTAGTTTGAAACCATTGCCCCTTGTCCTATCACTGCAAGCCTTTGTAAACAGTCTCTCTCCAGTTCTACAGTGTGACATTAAAACTCACCCTGGCACTGCTCTGATTCAGCTGGGTCAGTTTGTAAAGAAGCCAGGCTCTAGTTTTCATTAAGACATTGCCCTACACTGCTCTGATCTGACATACTACCACTGGTTACTTAGTAGTAAATACTCAGAATACTCTTACATCAGAGCAAACTGCATGCTCATTTCAAAACTTTTTTTTTTCTGATGCCATGTTAGACTCCCATGTGGGTAAAAGGCTGTGACCTATGTCCAGGACACTATCAGGAATTTCTCTTCTAAGTGGTTTTGCTGAAGCCTCAAGAAAACTTCCTTCCTAGAAAGGGTCTGTGAACAGCAGAGCAGGATTCATATCAAGGTTTTCAGTGAGCAGGCTCACAGAGCTCTATTATGGCACAAGTCTCAGCCTAGCTTACTGAACAGCTCAATTGGACAAGAGGGCACACTAAGGAGTAAGTAAAACCTAGGAAAAGGATTTCCTCACCCTTGTCTCCAAGCACAAATACAACTAGACGTGGAGCAGCTCAAGAGCAGTCTGGAGGAGGATGACTTGGGGATGTCGGCTGATGAAAAATTCAACATGAGCTGGGAATGTGCACTGGCAGCTCAGAAGGCAACTGTGTGCTGGGCTGCATCCAAAACAGTGTGACCAGCAGGACAAGGGAGGCAATTCATCTCCTCTGCTCTGTTGAGACCCTACCTGGAATACTGCATCCAGTTCTGGGACCCCCAGCATAAGAAGGGCAATCAAATGTTTGACTCTGTCCAGAGGAAAGCCTCAAAAATGATCAGAGGGTTGAAGCACTTCCCCTGCAGGGACAGGCTGTGGCAGCTGGGGCTGTTCAGCCTGGAGAAGACTCCAGGGAGTCTTCTTATAATAGCCTTCCAGTACCTGAAGGGGACCTTCAAGAAAGCAGGGAAGGGGTCTTTGCAAGGGCTTGTAGTGATAGGACAAAGGGGAATGGATTGAAGCTCAAGGATGGGAGATTTAGACTGGATATTAGGAAGAAATTCTTTCCAGTGAGGGGGGTGAGACACTGGAACAGGTTGCCCTGGGAGGCTGTGGATGCCCCTCCCTGGAGGTGTTCAAGGCCAGGCTGGATGAGGCCTTGAGCAACCTGGCCTAGTGGAAGGTGTCCCTGCCCATAGAGGGGGGAGCTGGAACTAGATGATCTTTAAGATCCCTTCCAACCCAAACCATTCTATTAACTTACGAATCTATGAACTGCTTTAACCTATCTGTGACCAAATGAGGTGACTGAAGTTACTTTAGAATTGCACTCCCTATTCAAAGCTAAAGACAAGGTTCCCCAGTTAGGTGGAAGTTGGAGGAACTAGGAGCCTAGGCAAGATCATCAGCTGTGTTTTTCTCCATGGCAAGCTCTGTGAGACTGGCAGTTTACATAAATAAGTATGTTTACCTTCTTCTTCATCCTCATCATCACTGGATTCACTGACATGCACGCTGACTGCAGTATTAGGGGAGTCTGTCCATTCAAAATACACCCCAAAACCAATGTCATAATTGTCTGTAGCAAACTCCCAGAAGAGGTAAGAGCCCTCTTCATGAGTTGGGACTCTAACTGTAACCACTTCTCCTCGGCCCACTGTGATCACAGAGTCTGCATCCTGACGGATTTTTTCCTTGAAGTCTTTTATCTGGGGCCGTGTCCACATTGATGGGGCAGCTATCACAGGAACAGAATCTGGAGAGAGGAGGAAAAACTACAGTTAATCTTTGTTTCAGTTGTGCTGCATACCTAAGCGTGCCTCAGGGGCACTTGAGAACCATGAGCACTCAATTTGTCTTGTGGGGGAGTATGGTGTGTGTGTGTGTGTGTGTGTGTGTGTGTGTTAAATTTTAGGGTTCTTTTTTTACTCAAGAAGCATCCTTTCACAGTTGAAGCTTGCATGAAATGCAGTGCAAGTTTAAATGTAACACTGCACACTGAAATGCTACCAGTTTGCCCATCCACCACATTCAAACCAGGAGTGCTTACACAGAAGAGACTTGTACTGTGACAAGTGACAGGGCCACATCACACACAGCCCTGCCACAAAATGATGGAACCAGAGCTTGTGCATTTGTCTAGAAATGGTCAAATCCTGACTAAAATAGCTGAACACATCACTATGCAGACAGGGACTGGTTCCATACTGGGATCCATGCACATCTTTTGAGGACTACTGATTGTATATGCAAGTATAGAGGTAACACCAAGTGATGGGAGAGCTGCTGGGAGGCTACTTTTCCTGCTCCACTTCCACAGCTCTTTAGAAGCTGTCTGAGGAAGGTAAGAAATATGAAGGCACAGCAGTCTGGACTGCATATAGGTCAGGAGTAAGCCACATGTAGGGTTGCATTCAGAGAGAGTAAGGAGGAGTTGGCTTAATTTTCATCTGCAAGGCTAAACCACTCAGTTTTGACCCAAGTTCAAAAGAGATTGAACATATTCTGCACAGAACAGCTCTCTGCTCAAACTTGTGCTCCTCTCCTTCAAGTCAAGAGTGGGAAAAGGTTCTGGATCCCATCTACTTTGCCCGGAGTGCTTTTGTTGTTTCCTGTTTCCTAGCTCTTGCATATGAACCCAAGCAAAGTGCCATAGCAAATGTGTTTAAGACATCTGAATGCCAGGAAAAGCTTTAGCTATTTATTTCCAAGTAGGGAAGCTGGCCAGTCCTACCTTTTGGTCCATTCTCCAGTGCTTCTTCTAAAGCCTCTGGATCCAGCTCTTTTTCAGGAGTGTCTGCATGTGTGCTGGCCTGCCCATTAATAGATGGTGTATCCCCTGGGCCAGGTGCATTCACCTTCGATGCAGTAGTCAGAGGGGTCCCTGTTGCTGCCACAACTGCTTCCTGCTGCTTTTGTAAGGCTGCCTGAAATGACAGAAATTGAGTCAAGTAAAAATAAAAGCTGCCAAGATGTCTCCATCTTCCAGCAGAAAAGAGAAAAGACACTTCAAAGAAAAATCAATCTCCCCCTACGCCCCACAGGGGTTGATAGGAGAGGCTAGAAGCAGCACATATTAACCACTGAGAACCACAGGTATTCTGCATCAGAAGTCACTTTGTTCTAGGCTGGTGGATACAACCTGAACAGAAAGATTCAGTTGAATCAGAGCACAGACAATACACTCTGGCACTAGACTACAGAAGTTCTGCATTTCAGTAACTCTTTTTTTTCCCCCAAATTGAAAATGATTCCTTGTTTGTTTGTGGGCTGAGATGGTTCTAGCCTGAACTCACCAAAGTCTAAAACAAGCTGCAAGTATTTAAGGTCTAAGTGCTTGCCAATTTGTGAGTTAACTGCTCAGCAGGGTTCTCTATCAAATCCCCCTGATAAAGGCAGTTATTCAATATAGAAGCAGGAAGCTTGAGATCTGAGGACTGCAAGTGGTCTGAGAGAAGAGTTACTAAAGCTCAGAGGTGCAGCTTTCAGAACATGACTTAGGTACAATGAGACTCTTTAGACAGAATTTATCATGCTGTCCCTGTGTAGAAGATGAAATACACCTAAAAATGAGATTATACAAAGTAAGCCCCATCCTTTTGGATATAAGCAGGATGGGTTACCCCTTTAGCTTCAAGGCTTACAGCCCTGCTCCTTGTTATCAGCACAGAGAGATTATGTGGGGGCCTCTGTTGGGCCAGGGAGAAGGTTAAATTGACAGGACCACTCTTTAAAAGAAGAACCTAATCAGCACAGGGCTTTGATGAACAAAAGGAATATCCTGAGTGAGTATGAAGACAAAAATAGTCAAACATCAGATGGATCTAAAATTTGAGCAGTAGTACAGGTGCTGCCTGGGCCTCCACTTTCTACCACAGCAGCTCTATGCACTGAGACAATGCAAAGCAGTGAGAACTTCACTAAAAGGCACAACTTTTAACAAGTGTCACAAGCTGATCTGTAAGCAGTCATCACACAGTGATGGAATGTTAGGGGTTGGAAGGGGCCTCAAGAGGTTATCTAGTCCAACCAACATGCCAGAGCAGCATCACCTGGGGCAGGCTGTGAGGATAGGCTGAGGGAGCTGGGGTTGTTCAGCCTCTGGTGGGACCTTACAGCTGCCTTCCAATACTTGAAGGAATCCTTCAGGAGGGCTGGAGAAGGACTTTTCCTAAGTGTCTAGCAACAGGACAAGGGGGAACGGTTTTAAGCTGAGGGAGAGTAGGTTTAAATTGGATCTTAAGAAGTTCTTCAGTACGAGGGTGGTGAGACACTGGAAGAGGCTGCCCAGGGAGGTTGTGGCTGCCTCCTCCCTGGGAGTGTTCAAGGCCAGGCTGGACAAGGCCCTGAACATCCAAGTCTGACTGAAAGGCATCCCTGCCCACAGTGGTGAGGCTGGAGATGATCTCTATGGTCTCTTCCAACCTAAGCCATTTTATGATCTAATTCATCACATTCCTCCCACACAGTCTCAAGCTCCACTCTCAAAACTTGAAACCACTGCCCCTTGTCCTGTCACTACAGGTCCTGACAAAAAGGCCTTTATCTTTCTTCTAAGACCCCCTCTTCCTTTAGGTACTGAGAAGTNCTGTGAGGATAGGCTGAGGGAGCTGGGGTTGTTCAGCCTCTGGTGGGACCTTACAGCTGCCTTCCAATACTTGAAGGAATCCTTCAGGAGGGCTGGAGAAGGACTTTTCCTAAGTGTCTAGCAACAGGACAAGGGGGAACGGTTTTAAGCTGAGGGAGAGTAGGTTTAAATTGGATCTTAAGAAGTTCTTCAGTACGAGGGTGGTGAGACACTGGAAGAGGCTGCCCAGGGAGGTTGTGGCTGCCTCCTCCCTGGGAGTGTTCAAGGCCAGGCTGGACAAGGCCCTGAACATCCAAGTCTGACTGAAAGGCATCCCTGCCCACAGTGGTGAGGCTGGAGATGATCTCTATGGTCTCTTCCAACCTAAGCCATTTTATGATCTAATTCATCACATTCCTCCCACACAGTCTCAAGCTCCACTCTCAAAACTTGAAACCACTGCCCCTTGTCCTGTCACTACAGGTCCTGACAAAAAGGCCTTTATCTTTCTTCTAAGACCCCCTCTTCCTTTAGGTACTGAGAAGTAGCTGTTAGGTCTCCCTGGAGCCTTCTCCTCTCTGGTCTGAATAACCCAAACCCCCTCAGCCTTTCTTCACAGGTAGGTGCTCCAGCCCTCTGACCATTTTTGGTGGCTCTCCTCTGGACCCTCTCCAACAGGTGCTTGTCTTCCTTGCACTTGGGATCCCAAAGCTGTACACAATACATCAGGTAGGATCTCATGAGAATGGGGCAGAGAATCACCTCCCTCCCTACACCTTCTGGCAGCCCAGGATACAGTTGGCTTTCTGAGCTGAGAGAGCTCAGTGCCAGCTCAGATCTAGTTTTTCATTCACCAGTGCCCCAAAGTCCATCTCCAGAAGGCTGCTCTCAATCCAATCATCCCTCAGTGTGCACTGATATTGAGGACTGCCCTGACCCAGGTGCAGGACTTGCACCTGGCCTTAGTGTACTTCATGAGGCTCACAGGGCTTCCCTCCTTGGACAGGTTTTTGCTGAGGGCATCAACTGCATCAAAAGGCAAACAACCTAGCAGGAAATTAGTTTCTGAATTGATTAGACTCCAGAAGAAAATGCTTCCCCATGAGAACAGATAGACAGTGGAATCATCTCCCAAGGGAAGCAGTGGATTCCCCTACGCTGGGCAGCTTGAAGACTCAGCTTGACAGGGTGCTGGGCCACCTCATTTCAACTACACTACTACCTAGCAAGGCTGGACCAGACAATCCTTGGGGTTCCTTCCAACCTGGCACTCTGTGATAAAATTTTAAGTCTTTAGATTAAGAGCAGTAGACCTCAAGCTGACAGTTACAGACCACTTAAGATTAAGGTTCTTCCCAGAGAGGACAGACATACTAAGTGAAGTCTGACTTACATCTAAGAGTTGCAAATGGACATCTTTGAGTTTTAAAATAGCTTGAGATGTGAGTACAATGCATTTGCCAGAGATGCAAGATTCCCCTAAACAAGGAAGTAGCTTTCCAAGCCTAGGCACTAAAAAACACTCACCTTGCATAAAAGTAATGTGCCACTGCCACCTGTTGCTACCAGAGATATGAAAGCCTGTCCTCCCACCCAAATCATGAGCACTCTACTGCAGGCAAGCAACTTAACTACAGCCAACAGATGCAAAAGGAGAAAGAAGACTTATAGTGCTCAAGTTTACAGGGAGGAGCAATCTTATATCCAGCAGTGATGTGACAGTGCTGCATGCACATTGACCTGGAAACACATGGCTGATCCAAACCTGCTGCTCTGCACTCATCTGCAGGTGTGACACCAACATGAAGAGCCACTTGAATAGCTTTGCTTGTGTTGAGATGCACTGGTATGTACCTCCACTGAATTACACACACAACAGATGCTGCAGCAGAGCACATTTGGTCCCCAAGAATAATATCAAATCAAGTCATTAGTAATGGTTGCTTAGAATGTTCTTAATTAACAGCTGCTTCAGAAAACTGCTTGGAGAGATTAAACAAAGGGACTTGGGTGTTTGAATGTAAAGTAGCATTAGTCACTAGGACACTCTCTCTCCTTGTAGCAACTATCCTTTCAAGGAGATAAAAGAGCAGACAAGTTATTATATCCTAGAGACAGCCTGGGACCCAAAAATCTAAGTTTCTCAGCTGGTTGGCCATACCTGTTGCTGTGCAAGCTGGACTTGATACAACTGCTGCATGTACTGTTGGTAGTGCTGCTCCTGGAGCTGCCGAATGAGGATCTGCTGCTGTTCATAGTTGCCCGGATACTGCTGAGCTGCGTACTGCTGGAACTGGATGGCAGTCTGAGAGTTCAGTGCTGCCATGATCTGCTGCCTAGAGTGGCAGGAGGAGAGAGTATGAAGATTATAACCAGCTGAGGGTATTGAGGAAAAGTCCCTGTCTTTAAGTGGCCTCAAAGAGAAGTTAACACAGTTCCTGCAAAACCCAATTAAAACAAATCTACATAATAGAACCCAGAGGTAACACAGATGTGAATCTTGCCTAAATGAAAAATTATGAGGAGAATATAAAAGGAAGCAACAATTTCTACCCTATGTTTCAAAAGATCAAATGTTAAATACATTAAAATAAAAACCCAACCCAAACCAACAAAATCCAAGAGCTTTCACACAATTCTCGATCTGTAGTCTGATAGAGAGGCAGTGCTATAAAAACGTATGGCTGCGTTCCTCAGTCAAGGGGGAAACACTACCTATTTGTTTCCTCTGGGTGAAAAAAACAACCTAAACCCAAACATGAGGAAACCATCCTTCTAGCCAATACTGCTAAGAAAGAGCCTACTGTGGCACAGCAGGCCAGTGCCTTTTGGTAAATCCAGGAAGAACACACCACATGACTCTCTTCATTTCCCCAGGACAGTATGCAAACGGATGCATAAAAAGTGTCTGACTGAGGCCTGTTTCAAGAACATGTACAAAGATATGCTCTCAAGTGCCTCAAATAACCCCAAATGCTCAAACTTCAGGAGGAGCATGGGTTACTTACAGAGCTCAGCTTTCCTCCTTTCTTCAAAGGGTTAACTATATAGTAAAATTATTAGCTTTACTATTAGGGTTTATCTGACATGTTCTGTCTGTTGGTGACCAGCTACAGGTCCTTCAAAGCAAGGGAAGCTATCACTACACAGAGAGGAGTAATTATTTCCTTCCCACTCTTCTTCCTTCCCCAGAATTTATATTGTAAAAGTTGCAGTGTTAGACTGGTTTAGTATCCTAAAGGGGAAGATTTACTGCTCTCCAAACTCTGACCAATTTACACTTGGCCTGTATATACCTACCCACTTTCCTTTTCTGTCTAAACTGTCTCTGAAGCCTGTTGCAACCACTTAAAACACAACTGTTACTCCTGTAAAAAACAATAACCACTTCATTTCCATGCATACCACACTTCCTGTTACTTGGCACTGCCCAACATTTTTTATTGTTGTATTTTCTGTTCATTTCTGTCTGAATTTTACAGTCCTCTGGCTCTCGGCATGTTCGACAAACAATACAACTTCTGGATTATTTTGCTCCCTTCTCAAAGCCACTCCATAGCAAGCACAGGATCACAAAAGACATTTTTATTATGGAAAACAGTTGCTGACTGGTGTGGAATAGCTTTGATGATTTACTATTCTCTGTGTGTCTAAAGCTAGACTGATGATTTACTATTCTCTGAAATATTCTGTGTCCAAAGCCAGATCCATGTTTTGCTGGATGTGGTGGGAAAAGTGAAATAGAACCAGAGCTGTCCATTCTCAGTAGACAATCTAATTCAAGCTGCAAACAAAGGTTAAGTGCATTGGAAGGTGAGTTCTCTATTCCTGTTAGAAAGGTGATGATCCAGTGGACAAATGAGATCTGCAGACACCACACTTCCAAAAAACGGAGCACCCTTAAGAAAGTGGTGTTAAAACTACCAAGTCAGAACATTCCATTCATGCATTCAAACCACCCCACTGAACTTCATTTATTCTTCTCACAAGGCTCTGCCTTCTGTGAAAGGATAGAAACTTTCCAGTTCAGACAACACTTCCAGTTGGACACTTTCCTCAGCTGAGTACAGCATTAATCACTTAAAAAGCAGAGCCACAAGTTTTCACAACATGCAGCACCTGAACCCCCAAATTCCTTTAAACAAAGCTTCTATGGCACTTGGATCTGAGAAGGTTGCACACAGTAATACATTTGGATAATTATTCTCTGCAAACTGTGTCCCTCAAACAAGGATGCAAATGTCAGTGCAGGACTCAAGTGCTTTGAACTGCAGGTATTTAATTCTAGCACAACTGCTTAGGCACTTAAGATACAATTATCTCAAGTGCAAGGCAGTTGTTTCCTTTGAAGTGTTGTTGGTCTCTGCTACTCACTTCTGCTGCTCCATCCGAAGTCGTTCCTCCTCTATTCTCCTCCTCTCCTCCTCTTCCCTCCTCAGTCTTTCCTCCTCTTCTCGCCTACGTTTTTCTTCCTCTTTCTGTAAGCGCTCGCGCTCCTCCTCTTCACGCCGCCTTCGTTCTTCCTCTTCTCTTCTGCAACATCCACTCACAATTAGCTATTTCAGCATTCCTACAATCCTAGAATGAATTATTTTCAACATCCTGTAACCTGCCTTTTGCCTGCCCAATAAAGCTTTTGGTCTGGCATCACCTCTTCCCACTTAAATTGTCCTGAAGCATCACAGAACCATAGGACTGTTGAGGTTGGAAGAGAGCTTCCGAGATCAAGTCCAAGTGCTCACCTAGAGCTCAACAATCTCACCACTACTGCTAAGCCACTACCACTAAACCACATCCCTCAGCACCACATCCATGCATCTCTTAAATACCTCCAGGAATGGTGACTCCACCACCTCCCTGGGCAGCCTGTTCCAATGCCTGAAAACTCTTTCTGGAAAGAAATTTTTCCTCCTACTCAGCCTGAACCTCCCTTGGCACAACTTGAGATCGTTTGCTCTTGTCCTGCCACTTGCTGCATATGAGAAGAGACTGACTCACACTTTACTCCAGCCTCCTTCCAGGGAGCTGTAGAGGGCAATGAGGTCTCCACTCATCCTTGTCTTTGGAAGGCTAAACACCCCCAGTTGCCCAGCCAGTCCTCCTAAGACTTGTGTTCAAGGCCCTTCACCAGCTTAGTTGCTCTTCTTCGGACATGCTCCAGCACCTCAAAGTTTTTCTTGTAGCGAGTGACCCAAAACTGAAGCCAGCAAGTGAAGTGCCACCTCACCGGTGCTTAGTACAGGGGTGTGATCATTTCCCTACTCCTGCTGGCCACACTACTTCTGATCCAGGCCAAGATGCTGTTGGTCTTCTTGGCCACCTGAGCACTCTGCTGGCTCATGTTCAGCCATCCATCAATCAACACCCCCAGCTCCTTTTCCACTGAGCAGCTCTCCTGCCGCTCTCCCTCAAGCCTGTAATGTTGCCTGGGGTTGTTGTGGCTCAAGTGTCTTACTGGTCACAAGAAGAATAGATATTGCTGTTTAATTTGCAGTAGTCTGCAGTAAGAGAAGTATAAATTGTACATTATATTTTGGTATTCATTCTAACCTATCAAAATTTGACATTCATTCTAACCTATTATTATGCTACCTGTAACAGAGAGCAGTAGGAAGAAAAAATGCCTGGAAACCTTAAACCTATCTTGCAAGCTTTAACATGCATTCAAGAATTACAGAGATAATACAGTTTAGTAATTACATGATATGTAAAGGACAGTAGAAGAAAGCCTTTGTTGAGCTGCTAATTCATGCCACTTCAAAGCACCTGACAATTTAATCTTCTGTATACATTTAGCCCATAGACATCAGGGCATACATTTTGTGAAGCCTGTATTCTTTCAGTAGATGACAGCATCTGTAAAATTTTTAAACCACTCCTTATGTTGTCAGGGTCTTCACCTCAGAAATAATCATTCGTTACTGCCAAAGTAGAAAGAGACTTAAAGAGATCAAATGGTACCACAGCCACCTAAACTTTAAGTATTTCTCTTCCCAAGGCTGTCCATAGGTCAAGAGTTACAGACTCAATATACTGTAACACCAAAGGACTCAAAACATTACCTTCTCTTTTCTTGTTCTTCTTTCTCTATCTTGTGGGAAGTGACATATGTTGAAAACAAGTGGCAGCACCTATTCAGGAGCTTAACAAATTCTGTCATAGCTTTTTGCTTCGACATGTTACCAAGGGCAGCCCATTCCTTCCTGCAAGAGAGAAATCAGCTGAAATAACACAGGACTCAACTCTTTTCAAGTCAGCAGTGAACTCTGAGAACCCAGCAAAGAAAAAACCCCCACAACAGAACAACAGTTGGGAGAGCAGAGGCCAAACATTATCATATGCCATTTTTCTCCTAATAGCACAGTGCTCTCTTCTGCCTGCACCAGAACAACTCTTTCAGACATAACTGAATGCTTAAACCAAATCTCATACATGCCATTGACCTTACTAAGAAATTTCAGCTATGTCCAAAAGCTTCCCAGCTACCAATGAACCTAAAATAACCTTATCCTTCTTCCACTCTAGTTTGGGGGTGGGGGGGAAATGTGCATCTTCCTGGCTGAACAAACATGGTAACAGCCATTGATTATAGTGCTTCAGTGAGCTGAATACAACAGCCTGGTTCTTCCTAAAGCAGAGTTCTACCAGTCTGGGTAAAGGCAGTGCACTGTGCCCAGCTTTAAGATGCCAGCACTGTGCTGCACATTGCCTTCACGCTAGAAACAGCAACAACAAACAGCAGAAGTGCAGCCTGAACTGCAAGCCATACAAGAGACATGCCTGAGACTGCTCACAACTCATCAAAATTGACATGATGCATTCAACCTCTGGGGACCTGACTTCAGAACTTACCTCTGGTATTAGCAAAAGCACCTGTGAATGCTGCTACCACTGACAAAAGGCCTGGCCTGCTATGCCCTTGGATATGAGTCGGAATGAAACATAGGTCTGGAGACTAATGCACAGCTAACCAAGACTCAAACTGCTGAGAGAAACTGGACTGCTGGCACAGCAGTTTTTCTCAATGTGCTTGAAAAACATGAATAATATTCTGTTAGGTCCTTTACTGGACAGTGACTCAAGATTCCTAAGGTACTCTCACTTTCTAAGGCCACTCTCACTTTTCACTCCCATACAGACATATTGAGGCAACACACATACTTGTCTTACTGTGGAGCTGGAGCATGCTATGTTCAGACAGGAAAAACAGAGTTAAGGCCAACAAGGGCACCAGCCCTTTTACCTTCTATCATTACCCAGCACATCAAAGAATCCAACTTCAGGGCAAGTGTCAGGATTGTAAGGTCCCAGCAGAACCTGCTTGTGCAGTGCCACAAGTTTGAGTTTTTCTTCGTATGTTGGATGAAAGGCTTTGCCATCTTTTTCTGCAGAAGACAAAAGAAAACAAAGAAGAAAAATATTTTCATCACTGTGATTAACTGATTAAGCACAGGACAGCAAAGAGCATTTTGTGCAAACACTGCTACGATCTTCATTTAAAAAAAAAAAAAGGAGTAAAATTCAGTCACCAAAGCTTAGACAAATTAAGCAAGAAAACATAGATCTGTCTGGAAGAAACACATCTACTTCAGCTGCTGAAACTTCATTGTGAAGTGTTCACCATACAACCTAGAGTCAATCTAGCAAACTGTCACATAATCATAGATCATAGAATGGTAAGGTTAGAAGGGACCTCAAGGATCATCCAGTTCCAACCCCCTGCCATAGGCAGGGACACCTCCCACTAGCACAGGTCACTCAAGGCCTCGAACGCCTCCACCTCAACCTGGCCTTGAACACCTCCAGGGAGGGAGCAGCCGCAACCTCCCTGGGCAACCTGTCCAGTGCCTCACTACCCTCACTGTAAAAAACTTCCACCTAAGATCCAGTTTCAATCTCCCCTCTGCCAGTTTAAACCCATTCCCCCTTGTCTTGTTGTTACAAGACCTTGTCAATAGTCCCTCCCCAGCCTTCCTGTCGGCCCACTTCAGATATTGGAAGGCTAATCAGCTGAACATCACACCACGTGGATCTATCTGGAATGTTTTAAACTCCTTGACTTGAATTCCTGCTGCAGTGTGGATAGGAGGGATTTTCCACAGAGGAAGAGGTGATGCAAGCACCTGCTGAAGCGGTCATGAAATGCCTACTGATAAGACAACACTTGCATTGATTGAATGGATTGAAGCTGGGAGAGACTTAGACTGGAAATTAGGAAGAAATTCTTTACAGTGAGGGTGGTGAGACACTGGACAGGTTGCCCAGGGAGGTTGTGCATGCTCTCTCCCTGGAAGTGTTCAAGGCCAGGTTGGACAAGGCCTTGAGCAACCTAATCTAGTGGAAGGTGACCCTGCCTATGGCAGGGTGGTGGGAACTAGATGATCTTTAAGGTCCCTTCCAACCCAAACCATTCCATGATTTAAAATGATGTATGAATTAGTCAGTTAGGACTTACCTCAGCATGCTTACACTGTCAAAACAAATCGAAGCAGCAGGCACCGCTGTAGATAATTATATTGCTTATTAAGAAAAGAGCTTCATTTTTGAACAGGCAAACAAATAAACAAGCATCATCTCCTTCTGGAAGGGCTGAAATGAGGAAGCTGTTACTAGAGGTAAACAATAGTCACTTCACATGACTACTACTGACTGCTCTCCATGTAGTCAGAAACTGTGGGCAGAGCAGCCACTTGTTTCCAGCTCTCCTTTGGAGCAAGTTATTTACAACCCAAACCTGAACAGTCTACTTCATGGTCTGAAGTTGTGCCAGGGAAGGTTTAGGTTGGATATTTGGGAAAATATCTTTCCTGAAAGCGTGGTCAGGTCCCGGGAGGTGTTCAAGAAATGTGTGGACATGGCACCCTGGGACATGGGTTTAATAGCTATAGTGACCTTAGGTTGAAGGTTGGACTCAGAGGTCTTTTCCAACCAAAACAATTATATGATTTACACCCAAATTTTAGGGCTGACACTTACATGCTGCAAAATTGCTCAGCTGATGCTTGTGAACAGAATTATTAACAGAAAGAGCAAATCTCAGCGCAAAAGGGGAGAGGAAGTACCTCTAACTATGGCGTATTGAGAAACTGAGCAACCACTTCTGGGAAAGTGGGAACAGCCCTAGAGGGAAAATGTTTGCAGGTCACTGTGAGAACCTGCACTTTTGACAGAGTAAGTTCAGTACTTTATTGGACTTAGTTAAAACATCACAAGGAAGCACTACACACATGCCATTCATTTTGAAGCCAGAATACAAGGATGAGGAGGATTGACATTTCATTCCTTATTATCCACTTCACTCTTCCAGAACCAAGTATTTGCTCTTCTCCCAGTATCACACAACTGTATATCAAATACAGTTTCCAGCTTCAAGAAGCAGAAATCTTTCTTCACAAAAATATGTATTTCCAGGAATATCTGGTGGGGTGGAGAAGAGTGGGGTGTAAAAGCAGAACCAGAGTCTACCCAGTGGTATTTAGGGACAAGAGGCAGCAGACAAACTGAAACAGAGGAAATTCCACCTTTGTCTAAAAGGTGGTTTGCCTTTTTTTTTTTTTAATTGTGAGAGTGATCAAGCACTGGAACAGTTTGTCCAGAGAGGTTTTGAAATCTCCATCCATGGAGATACTCAAAACCCAAATAGACACAGTCCCAAGAAGCCTTCTGTGAACAGCAGGGCTACACACAACAATCCTCAAAGGTCCCTCCCCACCCCAAGAAGCCTCTGATCCTCAAGAGATGCAAATCATCATGTCCTGGTAAGCTCTCTCCCTAAGTCCCAGGGTCTTCTGCTCTCAGGCCACCCAAAGGGCCTTTTATGGGGTTGCCAATTCTTCACACTTCACATTTAATTCAGAAGTTGCTTGTTAGGTAGCAAACATTTCCATCAGTCTTAATAAACAAAATTCTCTTTGAAATCATTCTTGATACCCTGAGGCAGCATGCCTAAAAGCAAGTCAGTTGATAAGGGTACTATGCTGAAATGCTGCCAAGCTTCTGATTGAAGCATGCTTCTGAAGAGGGTCCCTGTGGCACAGCTCACCTTGCACAATCTGTATAGCTACACTTGTCTACCAAAAAACATCTCTTTGCTGTACTAAGTCACCTAAGCTACCTTATACCTTCAGTATTTGAACTTACTTCTGAAGAGGGTTTGAGGAGGAAAAAAAAAAAATTTAAAAAGTAGCTTTCCATCAAGTCCAACCCCCCTGCCAAAGCAGGATCATTGAGGGCAGGTCACACAGGAACACATTCAGAGGTCTTGAAAGACTCCACAACCTCTCTGGGCAGCCTGGTCCAGTTCTCCTCCACTAGCCTTACAGTAGTTTTTCCTGATGTTGAGGTGGAACTTCCTGTGTTGAAGTTTGTATTTGTTGGCCCTTGTCCTGTTACAGAGCATCACTGAAAAGAGCCTGCCCCCTTCTTCTTGACTCCCACCTTTCAGATATTTGTGAACATCAGTAATATCTCTCAGTCTTCTCTTCTCCAGCATAAACAGCCACAGGTCTCTCAGCCTTTCCCCATAAGACAGATGTTCCTATCCCCTCATCATCCTTGTAGCCCTTCGTTGAACACTCTCTAGCATATCACTCTCCCTCTTGAACTGGAACAGCCCAGAACTGGACACAATACTGCAGATCTGCTCTCGCTAGGGCAAAGTAGAGGGGGAGGAGAATCTCCCTTGACCTGCTGGCCACGCTCTTCCTAATGCATCCCAGGAAGCCAGACTTCGAGCCCAGACTTTCAAGGGAAGCCAAAAATTTGCATTCACAAAGAATCACAGAATCACCAAAGTTGGAAAATACCTTTAAGATCATTGTGTCCAACTGTAACCCAACTACCACACCACTAAACTATGTGCTTCTAGAACACCTCCAGGGATGGTGACCCAAGGGAAGAAGAACAAACAAGCTAAGTAAGAAGGGAAACCAGACAGATGAGAAGAATTGGAGACAGGCATTCAGTGACTTGTGAATAATGCAGATTAGAAGCAAACTCTCAGCAAAACATTTGGAGCCAGTCAAGAGAGTGAAATTGTTTACTAGCTATTTTTCAGTTGAATTCTTCAGCATGAACCATGCTGTGTAATTATCCCAAAGACTTGGAGTTGTTGCTAATAAAGTGATCCAGAGGACACAAGGCCATCTGCAGAGTCAAATATGCCTCAAAAGAGTTATTGGCAAGTCCAGACAAGAGCCCAATTTACTCAAGCATCCATGGATGTGCCATTTGAGTAGGTATTACCCACACAGCTAATACAGCTGTCAGGAAGCTGAAGAACATCAAAGAGCTCTAGGGAACAGGGAGAAATCCAAAGGATGCACACAGCAGTAGTACAGCAACTATACAACCCTCCTGTGCTGCTGGCATGAAAAAAGGGCCAGGGAAAGGTTCAGCTTCTTACAGAAGATTAGGAGAGTTCTTTCCTGTCAACACTACACAGAATCCCAGAATAGTAGGGACCTCTGAAGCTCATGTAGTGCAACCCCACCTGCTAGAGCAGGAGCACCCAAAGGAAATTACACAGGAACACATCCAGGTGGGTCTCAAATACCTCCACAGATGGAGACTCCACAACCTCTCTGGTCAGCCTGCTCTAGGGCTCTGCTATCTGCAAAGCAAAGAAATGTTGCCTTAGGTTTACATGCAGCCTTCTGTTTCTGTCCATTGCCCCTTGTCCTGTCAGAGTACTGAGAAGAGACTGGTTCCATTCTCCTGACACTTGTCCTTTAGATATTGATAAGCATTCATGAGATCTCTCCTCAGTCTCCTCCAGGTTAAACAGCCCCAGCTCTCTCACTTGTTTCGTGTTCCAGACCCCAAATCATCCTCATGGCTCTCTGCTGGACAAAATCATTATTCACCTGAATAATTTCTCAAGTCAGCCAAACTCTACGCCTAAGCAATGCCCACTAACGGATCAAGCTCCAGGAGTGATTAAGGGTATGGTTACTTGGACAAGGCAAGCTGTGGACCTATGATGCTTTAGAAAGTAAGGAGCCAAATACACACATTCTTCACTAGTGACATGAGGCAGTTCACCCAGAACAGGGATAAAGATTGGCTCCCACTTCCTGCAAGCTCAGGCCTCACTGATTCATAGAATTGTTTGGGTTGGAAGGGACCTTGAAGATCCACCTCCCTCTCCATGGGCAGGGAAACCTTCCACCCGCCCAGGTTGCTCAAGGCCTCATCCAATCTGCCCTTGAACACCCCCAGGGAGGGAGCAACCACAACTGCCCTGGGCAACTTGTTCCAGTGTCTCACCACCCTCATTAGAAAGAATTTCCTCCTAGTCTCCAGTCTAAATCTCCTCTCTTCCAGCTTAATGATGTGTCATGAAACCACAACACATCGTTACTGCGTTGTCATCCCCTACACACCCAATATCAGCTCTTCATACTACAGCTCTCCTGGACAGTGCCTGCTTTGTTTAGATGCCCCCAAAACTGAGATCCATTGAGGGCCACTCATTTGAACACTCCAGAAAACCATTACTTCAAAAACTGAGGACTCTGTTTGCATCACGGCAGTTAACTGTATTTGAAGACCACAGTTTGTGTCAGCATGCAAACACAAGTGAGACAAAGCTGCACCTAGGAACAGAAAGCACTTGGCAGAAGCTGATGTCACCATGTGGCACAGCACCATCAACACATTCAGACTCAAGGGAGTTTCAGAAGTACACTTTAGAGACTGCATCATCCTAGACACTGTTGCCTGTAAGCAACTTCAGATTTTTTACCCTGTAAGAAACATGGCACAACACAGTGCAGCTTCAACCCTAACTTCACCTACTGCATTCACCCTAAACACCTAACTCCCATGGGATAGAAGTCAGTTGAATCATCCAGAAGACTAGGAAAGTGCTTGTGAAGTGTGATTTTTCACCTCATAGCTTATAAAAGCAGAAGTCACATATGTTAATGCTAATCATTTGCAAAGCTTTAATGAGCAAGACGAAAACTCAGAAGTGTGAGAACTGAATCACTGCCTGCAAGATCCCAGTACACCCTCTTACACTCCTAGTTCTCCTCTCTTGAAGATATTCTGCATTGACAGAAGAGTTACCAACCACCTCTTCCCTTCCAATTAAATGTGATCAAAGCTCAACTTCACATCAAACATGATTTGTTGTAGGGGTTTTCCACATGCTTGAAAACAAGAACCTACATATCTTATGAATGACAATCATGACAACAAATTAGCCAAAAAAAAAAAAAAAAGGTAAATTAATTTAGAATGACATATTGCTGAAGCTGAAGATGCATTCTTCTTAGGATAAGAGGAAATAACCTGAAGCAGTCAAAAGAAATCAGAGTACTTCACATAGCAAGAGTGCTTTTAGATATAGTTTGTATACTGCCTGCTCAGAGGTGATACACTGCAAATCACTTTAAACAGTGCATGAACACCTCAGTCTCTCATTGGGGCTGTCAGCTTGGAGAACAGAAGGCTCCAGGGAGCTCTTATAGCATCCTTCTAGTACCTGAAGGGTAGAAAGCCTATAAGAAAGGTAGGAAAGGAACTTTTTTTACAAGGGCTTGTAGTGATAGTGTGAGGGGGAATGGCTTGAAGTTGGAAGGGGGGAGATGTAGACTGGAGATTAGGGAGAAATTCTTTCCAGTGAGGGTGGTGAGACACTGGAACAGGCTGCCTAGAGAGACTGTGGACACTCTCTCCCTGGAGGTATTCAAGGCCAGGCTGGACAAGGCCTTGAGTGATCTGGTCTAGTGGGAGGTGTCCTTGCCCTTGGTGGTGGTAGTGGTGGGCGACTGGAAGTAGATGATCTTTAGCATCCCTTCCAACCCAAACCATTTTATGGTTATGTGATTTAAGGACTGTCCTATTTTGAAGATTGTGTGTAATGGTATTTCAATGACAGGATGTGGAAAACCATAAAGCTAGGTTGATACTGGAGGAGATCTGCTGGCAGAGCTATGCAAGCCAACCCCCTCCTACCACAGGATGCAGCTTACCTTAAACAAATTACCTTCCCTGGCACAGCTCATACCAGCTCAGCAGGCAGAATAAGCTGTGAAGAGGCACTTCTATCCTGCCAGTTGCCCCAGGGCACACAATTAGAGACAGTCCAAGAGACAAAGGAATGTCCCCATTTCAGGAACATGTCTGTTCTCCACTGTACACGGCATCCAGCACAGCAGAGTAGCTCCTTAATGGCAGCCAAAATGCTGGTCGACCTGAACTAGGCTTGACAGAGTAGTAAAGGGAAAGAATGTCTATTGTAAGGAAACCTCTTCTTTCTCACAGGAAAATAGACTGGAACACTCTTAACCACCTATTTTCTATGGCCCTGTTATTCTGAAAAGCCATTTCTTCACAAGCCATTATGGATGCAAAAAAAACCCAACCCCACATTAGTGCACGTCTCCTGCACAGCCCAAGGTCTGACAACTGAAGTGACCAAGGGTCAAGTATTTTAGATCTGCCTCTGTCTTCATCAGAGAGAGTAAAAAAGCTTTTGAGTCTCTTTAATACCCTTGCCTGGTTTCAGTTGTTCTCACACTGTTTATACACACTGCCTCCCTGTCTTGCCTTTCAGCAGTGCTGTTACAAGCAATGTGCCACCACAGACAAGTGTCAGCTGTCACTGTAAGGAGCAAACCCACAGCATTTTGATCGGATCCAACTGTTTGAGGAAGAAAATACACTGGGAGTTGCAACCAGACAACTCAACCTGCACACTGAAGCAGAAAGGAAGCTGCATAATGCTTACCCTTAGACCTCACACAGGGATACCTCTAGCATCCTTCCACTCCAAGCACTGCAGCTAAGCCAGATGCCATTGTTCTTTCCATTCCTTCCATTCCAAGCACCAGCTAATCCAGATAGCAGTGTCCTCCTGAGTCACTCGTTTGTTCCACGGGAGTTGTGCAAGCAGGTAATACACTGAGGCACAGATATCACCCAGCTTTAAGAATGACTGAGTTTCTCAAAGACATCCTCTTATCTCCAAATCAGTATAGTTTTAAGAGGACTGATTAGAAACAAGATCTCAGCACTGGCCTGTTAACACAGGGTAGATTTAGACTGCATATTGGCAAGAAATTCTTTCCAGTGAGGGTGGTGAGACACTGTAACAGGTTTCCCAGGGGGGCTGTGGATGCCCCCTCCCTGTAAGTGTTCCAAAGCTAGGCTGGATGAGGCCCTGAACAACCTGATCTAGTGGAAGGTGTCCCTGCCAATAGTGGGGTGGGGGCTGAAACTAGATGATCTTCAAGGTCCCTTCCAGCCCAAACCATTCTATGAATCTACA
This sequence comes from Semnornis frantzii, assembly GCA_013399775.1. NCBI lineage: Eukaryota > Metazoa > Chordata > Aves > Piciformes > Ramphastidae > Semnornis > Semnornis frantzii. The sequence goes on along the minus strand of VWYK01083047.1, from coordinate 16,275 downwards.
AACGTCGGTCAAATCTCAGATCCCTCATATGTTACTTGTTGAAGCTAAGGAGGAATCCTCACTTGTTCCTTAGCAGTTATAAGGCTGCTGAACAAGCACGCTCACTCCCACAGTTGTTTTGACAGTGGATACATGAAAATCATTGGGAAACAAGGCCAATTATTTTCAGAGCCACACAGAGCTAGCAGAATCAGTAATCCAAGTATTACAAGTTCCTGCAACTGACTGTCATATCCATAAATAAAAATCCCTGTGTTCTGTCACTTTCAGAAAAAAAATACAGGAGAAAAAATATGGGCAGTGCCTTCATGTGGCTTATTCCAGCTCTAAGGACAGAGGAAAGTCTGAGAGCTCCAGGCAGTGTGGAAAATTGAAGCAAATATTCACTTCAGGACATGGTTTAAAGCCCATGGTGGTGTTAGGTTGATGGTTTTAGAGGTCTTTAGAGATCTTAGAGGTCTTTTCCAAGTGAAACGATTCTATGAAATCCATGTGTTAAAAGACATTGCAAAAGGTTACAAAAAGAACCATAGTTAAGCTTAATTTCAACATGCTTCAACTTTTAGTAAGAGGAAGGCAACAAATGACCCACTGCTGAGCCAACAAAGAACCAGAACCTAGACACAAGCAACACTCCACTGACTTCTCACCATTTGAGTGAAAATAAAAGCAGAAAATAAATGTCATTAAAAGATGAGACCTAACAGACACAGGTTATCAATAATATAGGCAAGCTCATTCACAGTGTGTAATTTTTAAACTGTAAATACAAGTTTCAATAGAATATTAAACCCAAGACAAAAATAAGACCACAGTTGACTGAGACAAGGAATTTGCTACTAAAGAGACAGAACAAAGATTCATTAAACCAAATCACAACTCCTTCAAGCAGCTTGTCTTACAGCAAGGCAAGTGGTAAAAGTTACAATGCTGCTACAACCTGATCCCTGGTTGCAGCAGCTCATAACAGGTTAAAAAAAACCCCAAAACTCAAACCCACCACCACCAAAAAACACAACCGAGACTGTTATGGTCCCATAATAGTTGTCCCATAAAGGTGTTATGGCTTAAAATAAATCACCAATTTCTGTATGTTAACATGTTAAAAAAAAACAAAACAAACTGCTTTGTGGAAGGGCATCAAAACAGGGTCAAAGAACCAGAGGTCACTTCCAACCCCTACCATTCTGTGAACCCAGGCTCAGGAAAATTGCCTAGAGCCTTACATGCTGCTAACTTCCAGGGTGCAGGTGAGCCAAAGTGAAGAAAACTGACAATGCCTTCCTTCTAGCAGAATTTCCACCTGCCAGTAGGCTTACCTTCAGAAGAGGTGATCTTCCTGGTCCATCATCTCAGAACTACCTGCCACGACACTGACCCTTCCAAGTACAGAGCTGTCCCTTCCCCAGCGCAGGCACATCGCTCTGTGCTCCACGTGCAGCAGCAGCTGCCTGGAAGCCAGCAGAGTGACACACGGCAGCAAGCTGCTCAAACGCTGTGGCACAATGCAATGCTACAGCGAGCACAGCTCGTCCCCCCAAAACCACACAGTCCATTTCCTCCTCTTGACAAAAGCAAGCGCGCAAAGGCCTCCTGCAAGAGCGAACCTGGCTACAAGGCATCCCAAGACAAAAACAAAAACAAAACAACAACAAAAAACCCCAAACAAAAAACCCAAACGCTCCAAGTCTACACCCTGGGTATTTCATGGCTCCCCCGCACAGCTGCCATCTGGAGTCTTGACAGCGACGAAACGGCAATGCCATGCTTTAAGTTAGCATCCTGTGGAGACGGCACGACATCTCACGCCAGTATCTGGGCTGTCAGCAGACCCAGCAACACTCAAAGCCATCCACCACTCTTCGCCTACGTCGGCGAGGTTCTTCTTTACATGCCACAAGGAAGGAATTTTTTTTCCTTCCGTTTTTAGGTCGAGCGATGTAAAACCTCGGAAATGCCTTCTCGACCCTGCAGACGCGGCACACGGCGGCCCAGGGCAACCTGCAGGCTCTCTCCCCGTCCCCCGCCTCGGATCACCTCTCGCACCAGGAAAGAGCATCCCCAAAAGCCGCCTCCGACCGCGGGAACACTAAGCTCGCCTCGGCTCGCCGCTGCGCCCAGTACACCGACTCCCGGGACCTTCGGGAAGTTTCGGGCGAGCCGTTCTCCACGGCTCTCTCGGGAGATCCATGCCTCCGACTGTGCCCCGGAGCCCGGCTCAGCGGGGAACGGAACG
>VWYK01083047.1:0-13777 GCA_013399775.1 Semnornis frantzii | reverse complement strand
GGGCTGCGAATCAAGTCGGTAGGGCAGCCTCTGCTTGCGGCAGAAAGGTTAGGGCTGCCGCCCTCTTCTGCTGCAGATCCCAGGTTACACTAGGTTTGGGCGGAAGAGCAACCGAACACGCTGCCTGCACCTTTTAGTTGCTTTATGAAAGGGAACGGAGATTTTTCAGCCTCTTCGTTACACGGGTTGAAAGCTTTTTGTTAAGTGTGGGGGTTTGCCCCTGACTTCTCTTGCTCCTCTCTCAGGAAATGTGCTTCAGGCCTCACACCAGGAAAGAAATGAGCCAGAGGAGGAAAAAGAAAAGCGTGCAAGGCAATGACTCCTGCCTGCAGTTAGCTCACCGGCGTGTGACGGTGAAGCACCGTTCACAGTAATACCATTACCATTGCTCTGCCCAGGGGGAGTGTGGCTGCTGCCGGCGCGGCTGAGGAGGTTTATTCCCAGCACAGGCGATTCTCTCAGGAGTATGGCAGGAAAGGCTGCAATAGCATGAAGTGCTTCTGCTCGCGTTTCTCATCCAAACCAAGATGCAGGCAGGCTGCCTGGGAAGCAGGGTGTCCTTTTCTGATGGTTCATGAAGCAGATGCAAAAGAACTGCCTAGCTCTGCAACCTCTTGAAATTCAGGGATACATGTGGGAGGGTCCTCAGTGCTTCATTGAAGCCTGCTGCCTGTTTCTGGCCTTATGCCCTGAATCACAGAATTATAGCAGCAGTTGGAAGGGACCTTTGGAGACTATCCAGTCCGACCTCCCTGCCAGAGCAGGTTTACCTGGAGTGGGTTGCACAGGATGGTATTCAGGCAGGTTTTGAATGACTCCAGAGATGACTGGGCAGCCTTTTCCAGTGCTTTACCACCCTCAAGATAAAGAAGTTCCTCCTGGTGTTTAGCTGGAACACTATTCAAGGTTGTTCCTATTACCTCCCATCCTGTCACTGGGCACCACTGAAAAAAACCTGGCCCCATCCTCCTGACATCCACCCTTTCAGTATTTATAAGCACTGACAAAAGCCCCCCTCAGTCTTCTCTAAGATAACCCCCCCCAAGCCCCTCAGGCATTCTTCATAAGAGATATTATAGTCCCCTAATCATATTTGTAGCCTTTTGCTGTAGCTTCTCAAGCTATACCCCCTCAACCCTGCCCAGAACTGGACACAATATTACAGATGTGGCCTCACCAGAGCAGGGGGCGAGGACAACCTCCCTCGACCTGCTTGCCACACTTCTTGATGCACGCCAGGATGCCATTGGCCTTCTTGGCCACAAGGGCAGATTGCTGGCTCATGGTCATCCTGTTGTCCACCAGGATTCAAGGATCTTTTCCTAGAGAGATGCTTTCCAGCAGCTGCTGGGTCACAATGCTTAGGATTTACCCAAGGCAGTTTCAGATCCATCTACTGATTGCTCAAGAATGCTGAAGAGATTTTATTATCATGCTTACAAAATGCTTTGAAGCCTTTGGGCGAAAGGGAGATAAAAAGCAAAGCTTTAAAGTACTTAATTTCCAGTTGGTATTTCTTGAGCACAAATGCCACACAGGGCACTCCCTCTCTCAATTTCAGGCTCTGGCATTTGATCCAGATTATTAAGACATCTAAGCTTCAGAAGAAATTATACAATCTTTAGAGCTTCTTCACTAGTCTTTTGGGCTTTATTTGATTTGGGATCACATGTAATACTGCATCACCTGTTCCCATCTGAGACTGCAGAACAAGGGTGCACCATCCTCTTGTAATGGCTGGAGCTCTCCAGGGCACAGCTCTCCATACCAATTATTTGGTGCTATCTCATGAACCAGACTAACAGCAGAACAGATGCTTTTATCTCCTCATACAAGCCTGCATCCTGCTTTCCTGCTCTTGTAGTTTCAGCATCAGACACAACTTTGCTTTGAGATTTGTTAGTTCACTTATAAAATCACTTGTAGTGAAACACCTGTTTTCAGTATTTTGATCTGACACATTTCCTGCTTGGCTGGAGGACTTTGTGCTTCATGAATATTTTCTTACGGCACCAGGTCTACAGTTTAATCCATTGTGGGATTAATCTTCAAGCTCCTGCTTAGAGAAACACAATTGTTTATCCTAAAATGCAGCTTTGGAGTAAAACAAATGGAAGTTCTGGCTGATCCCTCCTGGACTTGCTTTGTTTCACCCAAATGGAAGGAAATATTGACTGCACTAGCAAAACCAGAGGTGCAGGAGACTGCCCTGAAACCAGACAGCCCTTAGTTACTTGTGTGTTTGGAGGGCAAACCTAAAATGAAGATGGTCCCCAGGGATCTTGCTTGACAAGCTGATTTGGGGAATAGTTCATCTCCTGACAGGCTCTCTCCTCTCTGGTGCATTTAGCAAATGTGAGACTATTCCTCTCTGCCAGCTTTGCTGTATCATGCAATAGGCATGCAAGCTGGCACCAGCAGAGCAGGTTTCTCCACAAAGTGCAGCAGTCTCTTGGAGAGGTCCCAGCTGGAGAGTTGAAGCAAGATGTCTTTGGTAGCCTGGCTTGCCTGTGTTTGAAGAGCCATCAGCCAGCACTGAGCTGCCCTCAGTGGCTCTCCACCAGCCTCTCCCACACCACACCTGTCTGGGGAGCATGGGCATTTTACATCAACTCTCCTCTGTTTTATGCTGTATCCAAGTTGGATTCATTAAATACAGACACTCCCTGTTACACTGTGGTGTGCAGCTAGCTGACTGACTAGTCTTTTTTTCAGTGGTGCCCAGTGACAGGACAAGGGGTAACGGGCACAAACTTGAACACAAGGAGTTCCATCTAAACAGGAGAAGCAACTTCTTTAGTTTTAGGGTGACAGAGCACTGGAACAGGCTGTTCAGAGGGGTGGTGGAATCTCCATCTCTGGAGACATTCCAAACCTGCCTGGATGCGTTCCTGTGTGACCTTCTCTAGGTGAACTTACCTGGTCAGGAGGGTTGGACTCAGTGATGTCCAGAGATCTCTTCCATGCCCTACCATTTTGTGATGATCACTTACAGGAAGGGGAATAACTCTGAGATGATATGTTGGAAAACAAACAAACCAAAAACAACCAAAAATAAAAACAAAACCAAAAAGAAAGGTTTTAATTTCAGAAGGAGTCAGGAGGTCCTGATCTGGGATAACATGATACAAACAATGAAGTGGTTTTCCAGCAGAAAATTTTGGATTTGCAGAGATGGTTATTTGAGTTACAGCCTGGAATCCTGGATTATCTGGTATAAAGCAGAGATTTACCCAGAGCTACATGTCCAGGCAGCCAAAGGGCCCCTCCCCCTGTTGCTGAAGGTCTGGCTTTTGGCTGTCAGGACCTGGGGCCTTACAGAATTTCCTGGGCAGTGTGGCACAGAGGCCACCACTACTACTGAGCCCTGGCCCTCAGGAGCTGCTCCAGCCGAGGCTCTTGTCCTTGCCTGCTGCCTGATCTATAGCCACAGGCTCCCAGATCCTCACCTGCACCCCCAGTTGCTGGCTGCACTCCCAGCTGCCTCAGTTTCCCAGCCCTTAAGGAACAGCCACTCCTGGCTGTTCACACAATCACAGAGTGCCTCAGGTTGGAAGGGACCCTCAAAGATCTCATCTAACCCCTCTGCAGTCATCAGGGACATACTTAACTAGATCAAATATGCCCCATCGAATTTGACCTTGAATGTCTCCAGGAACGGGGCCTCCAGCACATCTCTGAGCAACCTGTTCCAGTATCTCACCACTCTCATTGTAAAGAACTTCCTCCTTAGGGAGAAGGAACTGTGCCATGGTTCCCTGGCATACAGCCAGGATGACTTCTAACACCTTCAGTGAATTGCTGATGAGTCCTGTAAATGAAGACATATTTACCGAACCAATACAACAAAGAGTTTGTGTGTTTGAGCTTAAAGCACAGATAGGATGAAAATGATGGTAAATTATTCATGTATTTCTTGTAACAGCTGTAACTGCAGGCAAATAGAAACACAGAATTAACACAAGTCCCAGAGAGGCTGTCTAGTCCAGCAGCAGTGCCCTCTGCTAAGAAAGGTAGGACCTAGCAGAGAATAAATCAGTGATTGAATCCAAGATGTTGAATATTTAGCATCACAGACTCACAGAATGCCAGGTTGGAAGGATCATCTGGTCCAACCTACTTGTTGCAGTTACACAGAGGACCATTCAAACGTTGATAGAGCCCTAGACTCACTTGAACAAACAGCTCTTCTACTCTTCCTGGTGCTGGTAGGTACCAGATCAACAGCCCCTCCTCCCAGGCACCCATGGGTGAGGCCAGTGTGCTTCCTGCAGTAGGGGTTGGGCTTTAGAGAATTGCACTTGCAGAGAGGAAGGTGCACTTGCACCTGTTTTGTAAGAGGTGCCTTAATGCGGTGTTTCCTAGAGCCACAGCTGCTAAATATTTGATTGTCTCCAACTAATGATCTCTGAGCAGCTGGGTCTGGCACTGTGCTATGGGCTCAGGAATGCAAATCAGTCTCTAGGAAAATACTGTTATCAGCTTCTCAGCAATGGCTACGTTCAACAAACCTGGCATGAACATCACTCCCAGCCCTTCTGTACCTATCCTACTAGCCCAGGGTTCCTGTAGCTGGGAGGGAGGAGAGTGGACTACCTGGAAGGAAAGGCCACATGTATTTCTGAGCAGGTGAGCATGCTCATGGAAGAATTAAATGCACTGAGTTTGCCAATTGCATTTGTGAGAGGTAACAGGATTTACCTTTCTGAAGAACATGACAGTTCTCTTCCTCTCTAAATTTACTGCTCATTTTGCACTCAGGAGGGTTGTGCTGGCTGGAACAGACCAGGATCTGAAAGAAGAAAGTGTTCAAGAACTTTTACTTTAAATCACTCCTGTCCTGCTTGTCTGTCTGCCTTTCCTTGGAGCACAGATAGAAGCTGTTTGTTTAGGAGCTCATCTGACACTGTAAAACCACCCCTGGAGGCACTGTTGGAGTGTAGTGGATGTCCAACTCTGCGAGCAGCATGAAGGAAAACAAATTGATTTGTGCTTCACTCTTTGCATTGGTCTGGCTGACAGAATGTAGACTAAAGGGTATATGTACATATTTTTGGCTTCCCCCTTATAGCTCTCTTGATCACAATAATTTTATAGAAATGGGGGTTTATTCGTTTTTGGAAGCCTGTAGGAAAATATCTTTGTCCAGAAGCTACAGTGAATCTGCCAGTGTTGCCCATTTTGGCAACCACTTAACCTCATCTACCACTAAGCTGCATTTTTTGTGGTTGCTTAGTGGTTTCCCTGAAGTTCAGGAGTCCAGGGTGACCCTGTGTGACAGACAGCAGATCTTAGTAACTCTTTAGATGCTCCAGTTCTGGTGTCCTCATCACAAGAGGGAGCAAGTCTAGAGGAGGGCCTCAAAGATGATCCAAGGGCTGAAACACCTCTGTTATGAAGATGGGTTGAGAAGACCCCAGGGAGACCTTATAGCTGCCTTCCAATACCTGAAGAGATCCTACAGGAAGCCTGGAGGGGGTCTTTTCATAAGGGTGTCTAGAGATAGGGCTAGGAGGAATGGTTTTAAGCTGAGAGAGAGTAGGCTTAGACTGGATCTTAGGACGAAGTTCTTCAGTACAAGGGTGGAGAGATTGGAATCTCTAGAGAATCTCTAGAGAGGTTGTGGATGCCTCCTCCAAGAAGGTGTTCAAGGACAGACTGGATGAGGCTTTGAGCAACCAAGTCTAGTTGAGAGGCATCCCTGCTCATGGCAGGGAGGTTGGAGATGAGGCCTCTTCCAATCTAAGCCTTTCTGTGGTTGACCATGCTCTGAACATTTGTGCACGTACAGTAAATTGCTCTTGGGCCTACTGAGACTGGCAGATGTGGGACAACAAAGTGTATGACGGCACCACAGGATTCACTGAGAGAAAATTCACTTAAGTCATTTAACTCTGTCCTTTCTCATCACTACTTGTTTACTTAGATGCCATATGTCTGTGGAGAAAAATAAGCCAACTCAAGATTTTATGTCTCTGCTTTACACTTTAGCAGGAGAGCACTTTGAATCCACTTTCTGCATGACCTCCACTATAATCTCCTCTGGACTGAATAGTTCCTTTTTTCTCCCTAAAAACTAATGAAAGCTCCAAAAACAGAGAGGGAAAAAAAAAGGGTAATTTTCCAAGTAGAAACCTGTGTACAGACTGGGTCAAACCCTCAAAATAACCACACTTCCATCTTCTTTTTTTCCTTCAAGAGGTCTTCTTTAAAGCATGGTCTAATCACTCTTGGCAGCCAAGAGCAAACAGTGCTGTGTGCTTCACCTCCTGTTAGGCAGCTCTAGAAGATGGCAGTACAGTTGCAGTTTTGCAAACAATTTGTGGTCTCTTCTGAGACCTCTTTACAGCAGAGTGGATAATAGCTGTCTCTGTCTCAAAGCTAACACAGTTCACTGCAGTACTGCCTTGAATTTATGTACTAATTTCACAGAATCATACAATTGTTTTGGTTGCAAAAGACCTCTAAGTTTGTTGACTCCAACCATCAATCCAGCACCACCATGGCCATTAAGCCATGTCCCATAGAGCCACGTCCACACATTTCTTGAACATCTCCAGGGATGGTGACACCTCCCTGGGCAGCCTGTTCCAATGCCTGACCACTCTTGAAGTCAAGCCATTTTCCCTAATCTCCAACCTAAACCTCCCCTGGCACAGTTTCAGGCCATTTCCTCTTCTTCTGTCACCTGATGCTTGGGAGAAGAGACCAACTCCAACCTCTTTTCAGGGAGTTGTAGAGAGCAATGAGCTCTCCCCTCAACCTCCTCTAAACTAAACCACCCCAGTTCCCTCAGCTGCTTGTCAGCAGACCTATTCTCCAGACCCTTCAATGGCTTTGTTGCCCTTCTCTGGACACATTCCAGCACCTCAATGTCCTTCTTGTAGTGAGGGGCCCAAAACTGAAGCCAATATTTGAAATGCAGCCACACCAGCACTGAGTACAGCGTCACAATCACTTCCCTACTCCTGCTGGCCACACTATTCCTGAGGAAGGCCAGGAGTGGGCACCCTTCACACTGACTTCTCCAAACCAGTAGCTGCTGTTCTGCACCTCGTGTAATCAGGTGTGGGGTCTGGTGATATCTTTTCAGTCGTGTCAGCAAACACTGCTGAAATCAGGATTATTGACAGAGCGCTAGAGCGACTCCTGAGGAAACACAGCATGTGCCAAAGTCCATCTTCTCTAACTATTCCCAGTTTGACAGACAGCAAACATCCTCTAGCACGGACACATTTGCACCAGCTACAGGTGATCATAAAGGAACAGGTCAGTTGTAACAAAATCAGTTATACCAGTTTAATGATCTTATGCTGATCTGACTGCAGCTGTTGCAGCCTGTGCAAACAGTCAGCCCTTTCCGCGGTTGAGAGATGGAATACAGCACTGTTATCAAGAGGTCTTTGCCTTACAAGATATAGCTGGGAACTTGAACACTTCCTGGTTTTAACCAGCTCCTCTAATAAAGTGATTTTACAGAAGACAGAACATTGATGCAATTAGCAATTGCACTTTTGGCTATCTGCCCAGAAAAAAACAAAACAAAACTGTGAATCGACAACCGGATGAATGATTTGCATCTATGTAAATTCAGAGCACCCTACAGATGCTCATTTAAAACTCCCCTCAAAGGGAGTGGTACCTGTGGATCAGAGTCTGACCCCAACTAGCACATGTTCCCAAAGGGGACAGAGATAGCACACCCTTGCCCCTGAGCTCTGATGTTCCAGACACATCCTCCTCTGAGTTGTGCTACATACCAGCCTCTTCCCTCCTGTGTCCTTTCCTTTTGCCTTTATTTTCAAATGAACTGGATCTACCTTTGGGGGTGGCATGGGAAAGGACAGGCAGAGAGGGCCTTTCTTTGCAAAACTGTTTGCTGATCCTTCTTTCTGTCTCTTGGAGGGAAAAAAGCTATTTGTGCAATACATGGCACTGTTCATCTCACTCCTTCCATTCTCACACAGAAGTATAACAAACCTTTCAAAAGCATGTGTTAAACCTATCCCTCTTCATCTGTTTATCAGATGCACTCTTTTTAATGGAAAACATGCAGCTGCTTCCCATCTGCTCAGCTGTAGCTCACTTTTGATGTTGTTGTTTAGAGATTTTTCTTCCTGTTCTGGGTTAAATTGAGAATGAGGTTTCATGAAATGGCTGCTGTCAGAAGAACCCCAACTTCTCTCCTCCTAGCCACACAGCACATCACCATCCTTATGGGCAGCTCTTATGCCTGTTGGACCTCTCAGCAATACCCTTCACTTTCTCAAGCAGGCAGAAAACTATTTGCTTCCTACGTTAGTTCTCTGCTGGCTTAGAGAGCAGGCCTGGTTCACAGAGGGGTTGGGAAGGGGCTGCCAGGAGCCAGGAAGAGAGAATGAGAATAGGTTGTCCTTTCAGGGGCAGCTTGCAATTGAAGCTATGAGCTAATCAATACAGTCTGGGGGGTGATGAGATTGAGAGCAGCCCTGCAGAAAAGGACTCGAGGATACTGGTGGATGAGAAACTGCATGTGAGCCAGCAATGTGCTCTTGCAGCCCAGAAGGCCAATGGCATCCTGGGCTGCATCAAAAGAAGCACGGCCAGCAGGTTGAGAGGGGATTCTGACACCTTGGTCTGCTCTGGTGAGACCTCACCTGGAGTATTGTGTCCAGCTATGGGACTCCAACACAGGAGGAACGTGGTCCTGCTGAAGTGGGTCCAGAAGAGGACCACAAAGATGCCTACGGGGCTAGAACACCTTCTCCTACAAAGACAGGCTGAAACAATTGGGCCTGTTCTGGCTGAAGAAGAAAAGGCTCCAGGGAGACCTTATAGCAGCCTTCCAGTACCTGAAGGTGGCCTACAAGAAAGCTGGGGAGAGGCTAGTTACAAGAACTTGCAAGAGAGTGGCTTTAAGGTGGAAGAGAGGAAATTCAGGTTGGACATAAGGAGGAAGTTCTTCGCAATGAGAGTGGTAAAATACTGGAAGAAGTTGCCCAGGGATGTGTTTGAGGCCCTGTCCCAAGACATTCAAAATCAGACTCACTGTGACCTTGTGCAGACAGATCTTGTTGGAGTGTCCCTGCTCACTGCCAGGTGATGACCTGTAAGGGTCCCTTCCAACCTGATGCAGTCTGTGGATCTGTAATGCCAAACAGCTACAGTCACACTCCACTGCTACTCCCAGCCACATTCTCCTGCCCTTCCCCTTGTGCTGAAGCTAGTGATGGAGTGGCCTCAGGGTGAGTTGATTCAGCTGGCTAATCTGGCTGAAAATTACTCAATTTTTACAGCAAGGTTAGTTTGCTGCTGTTAGTAGTCAGACAAAGAGATTTGCCTGGTGGCCACAGAGCCACCAGATGCAATAAAAGGAAAGCAACATGACAGGAAACAAGGACCTCCACTGGCTTGTAGGTCAGCTCAGCTGTACCACCAAACTAAGCTGCACCTCAAGCAGCAGCTACACCAATCCAGCCATCCTGCTGTTACTGGAGTAGTCAAATCACTGGGTAGTTTACTTCCCTACCTGTGGTCTTCTGCTCTAATGAACATCTTTTCAGTGCCTGAAGTGTATTTTTATCTCCCTTGTTCTGTGTGAGGAGGATTGTACTCTAGCAGGCAATTTCAACCTCTTCTGATTTGTGGACTGCTATTGGAGAGGCAGACCCTGCACAGCAAGACTAAATCTATAGACTTCCATTTCTTTGTGGCTTTTGTGGACCTTGGAAGTCGTTCACCCATAGACTGAAATCCACAATTCAGCAGGACTGCTGAGAACACACAGCTTTTGTCAGGCTGTTTTGACATCATTTTCTTCCCCCCCCCCCCCCCCCCCCCTTCCTCACCAAGGATAATAAAATCAGAGCAGATTATGGTATGTGAGGCTGCTGAAAGAAGATGGAAGTTTTGAACTAAAACCTCCTCACTCAAGTTTCCTAATAGACAGCACAGGAATAAGTCACAGAAACATTCAGCTTGGAAAAGCCCCTCAGGATCACCAAGTCCAACTGAGAACACTACTCTGTAACATTCACCCTAAACCATATCAGCTTTCTTGAAGCCCCCTTCAGGTGCTGGAAGGCTGCTATAAGGTCTCCCTGGATCCTTCTCTTCTCCAAGCTGAACAGCCCCAACTCTCAAAGCCTGTGCCCATAAGGCAGGTACCTTCAGGCCTCTGATTATCTTGTGGCCCTTCTCTAGACTGGCTTTGCTCCATCAGTGCCATGTCCTTCTTGTGTTGGGGTACTGCAGGTGTGGTCTCACAAGAACAGAGCAGAGGGGCAGAACCACCTCCCTCATCCTGCTGTTCTCATTTCTTTTGAAGCAGCTCAGCACACAGTTGCCTTCAGGACTGCCAGTGCACATTGCCAGCTTGTGTTGAGTTTTTCATCAACTGACACACCCAAGTCCTTCTCCCCGAGACTGCTCTCAAGCCACTCCTCGCCCAGGCTGTCTTGGTGCTCGGGATTGCCTCCTTCCTTACATTCTACTGGCTTTATTCCCAGATCTGTTTCACAGCCCAGACTGGTAAACAATCGAGTTACTGCAATTGTCACAGTGAAGGGCTGCAGAGAGAAGAGTACAAGTGAGGGAGATGCCAAAGGCAACAGCAGACAGGACCTCCTTATGATGCCAACTCCTTAGTTTTCATCAAGACAGAGTTCAAGACCACCACATTTAGTACATCTGTAACATGACCCAGCCTCTTTGGCTTAAAATGTTTTGTTTATTTGCACACCTCCTGGTTCACATCTTTGTGATGCTTGAGAGGACTTGTTGCTGAACAGGCCACATGTTTTACTCTTCAATATAGGGAGACATCAATCCTCTTCCTTTCACATGCTTTTCTGCAAGATAATGAAACCTTTGAATAAGGAAGGGAATGACAAATTCACATATAATTTAAAACAGTCATGGAGGCATCCGGCAGTGAGATATGACCTGTTCAACAACAAGTCCTCTGAAGCACCAGAGAGATACAAACCAGAAGGTGTGCAAACAAACTTAGCAGTAGTGGTGGGATTGTGAGCCCTAGGTGAGGGGCTGGATTTGATGATCTCAAAGGTCTTTTCCAACCTCCACAGTTCTATGACTCCATGAACTCATCGTGTATCTCATGTAAAACAGGTTCCGGGGTGGCTGCCACATGAGTGAGTTTCATCAGGGAAAAACAGAGCAAGAGTTCTCAAAGAGAAAAGCTTAACCAAAATGACTATATCTCACCAGCCAGATTTCTGAACCATCTTCCCAGGAGAGAAGTACGTGGATGCCTACTTCAGTGCTGATGCGCTTCTACACACCAGTCCTAAAATAGCAGAGGTTAACAACGCTCCAAATGTCAGCACTAGGCCCCTGAGATAAAACCCCATCATGATGAAAGGAGCAATTCTCTTGCTTCCTTCCATCTGCAGAATCTCTGTAAGCTGACCTCTGCTTAAGGAGCCTTCCCAGTGCAGTCAGGTGTGTTAAGAGCTGAGTCTTGTGTGACATAGTTACGCTAATAAAAGCCCCCATTCAGATGTAGCTACACAGACACGGGCAGGAAGAGTGCATCTGCAACCTCACTGGGATACAGCAAAAAAAACCCCAACATATCTCTAGCACAGACAAGCCCTTAGGCTCCAACATACATGACTGTGATAGCTCCTTTTGTGTCTTGCTTTTATTACAGCTCTACAGAATGCTCATTGTTGTAATTGTTGAGTAGCCTTCACGTAACAGCAAAATAGTATGTTCTAGCTAAAGAACAGGCTCTGATACTCACAACAGCAACTGACATTTAAGAATCATAGAATGGTAAGGTTGGAAGGGACCCCAAAGCTCATCCAGTTCAAACCCCCTGCCATAGGCAGGGACATCTCCCACTAGCACAGGTCACTCAAGGCCTCGTACGCTTCCAGGGAGGAAGCAGCCACAGCCTCTCTGGGCAACCTGTGCCAGTGTCTCACCACCCTCACTGGAAAGAACTTCTTCCTAATGTCCACTTTAAATCTCCCCTCTTCCAGTTTAAATCCATTGCCCCTTGTCCTGTCATTGCAAGACCTTGTAAATAATCCCTCCCTAGCCTTCCTGTAGGCCCCCTTCAGATACTGGAAGGCTACTACAAGGTCTCCTGGAAGCCTCTTCTCCAGGCTGCAGAGCCCCAACTCTCTCAGCCTGTCCTCATAGCAGAGCTGCTGCAGCCCTTTTGAGCATCTTCTTGGCCTCCTCTGGACCCACTCCAACAGTTCAATGTCCTTCCTGTGTTCTTTCCCGATCAAAGTCTGTGAAGCTAAATTTCCTGTCAGGTGGAGTCCCACAGAACCACAGAACAGTAGAGGTTGGAAGGGACCTCTGGAGATCGTTGAGGCCTGCCAAAGCAGGATCACCTAGAGCAGGTCACACAGGAATGCATCCAGGTGGGGTTTGAAAGTCTCCAAAGAAGGAGACTCCACTGCCTGCCTGGGCAGCCTGCTCCAGTGCTATCACTCTCAAAGTAAAGAATTTTTTCCTTAAGTTCAAATGAAAGCTCCAGTGTTCTAGTTTGTACCCATTGCCCCTTGTCCTATCACCAGGCACGACTGAAGAGAGCCCAGGTCCCTCCTCATGACCTTAGCTCTTTTGATGCTTATAAGCATTGGTAAGATCTCCTCTCGGTCTTTCCAGACTAAAGAGCCCTGAGTCTTTCATCATTAGTGGTGTGCCCAGCACCTCCCAATCACCTGGCAGCCGTGACAGACAGCCATGCTAATCCTCTCTATTAAAAATAAGAGGGCAGTAGCAACCTTTGGTGACTGAACCTTATTGCTGTGGTGCAATGTGCCATGTTCAGCTCAGTGGGCATTCAACCCATCCCCCTTATGACATTTTGTGTGCAAAATGTAATTATCTCACTGCTGATAACCTTACCAGAACAATCCAGTCCTCAGGCTTTAGTGGTCATGTCAGGAAAGAGCTGGTCCTCATTAGGGACCAGAAATAATGAAGAGCATCCAGTTTAGTGAAAACAGTCCTTCCTTCAAGGCAAGGTATTTAATGCACTACAAACTATCTAACCATTTTTATCATTTTCATGGTCACCTAGGAGTCAGGAGAAAAATCCTTCAGGACTGGAAAGCCCTGAAGATCAAAAGAAGATTTCTCTAACCATGAGTGAAGGAAACAAGATGCCAGCTTTAGCATCATGCTTATTGCAAAAGGATTCAAGTTTTCAGATAATTTTCTTTTTGTTTTCTTCAACATGTAAAATACATCAGAGCAAAACCAGCTATTTAGCACAAAAAGGTCTGTTTTTTTTTTTTTTACCCTCAGTGACACATTGCATGATCTTGCCTTCTAATGCCTTGCAGGAGTTAGTTTGATGATTCTTTCTGACACCTTAAAGCTCCAAGACTCTATGAAGAAGTAGTGAAAGGATTAAATAAATTACTTGGTTGCTATTGAAAACCATGGCCAGCATGCCCGAACACCAGGAACTGGAGGTTTCTATGGGGATGGTATGAGACAGACAGCTTCATCTTGAAACCTGTCTAGCACTGCAGCATTAGTTTCTTTTTTTCTTTGAACAAATAGGCTCATGGCCAATGATTTACCGGCCTTGCTTCCAGAAGTGTGGAAGCTGCTTAGTCGTAGCAAAGCCTCAGACAAAGGAAGACAAAAGCTCTTTGCAAAGTCTCAGCTGGTCACTATCTAACTAACTGAGTTCTTGCTTGTCAAGGGATGTGGTAAAGTCCTCAATACAGTGCAGACTGTTAGAGGACAAGTGAAAACTCTGTCTGGGAAGTTAGTGAATGCTCAAAGATTTCCAGTATCCTAA
>VWYK01083042.1:0-13030 GCA_013399775.1 Semnornis frantzii | reverse complement strand
ACATTTCAGGCAAACTGAAGATCAGCAGTAACCTCTGAAACTCTTCCAGAATTGCACAGTTATCAAGTTATCATGGAAATCCATGCAGCTTGACTTCCATTTCAACTGGAAAACTTTCTGAAGCAGTTAGAATTCAGTTGAGGATTTTAGTGTTTTGCAATTACACAATCCCAATCCTTAGCTATTTCCCTCTTCATGTTCACCAAAACATTACATTTCAGATATAAGGCAAAAGATCATACAAGCCCTAACTGAATTAGCCTAATTGTTGCGGGTGGAAAAAGCACAACATAAAAACAGAAGTGCTGCATAGGAAATTGTTTTCCCAGTTGCTAGGGTTTTTTTCCATGAACATTTGTGCTTGCTAAGGAACTATGCATCCAGGAACTGCAATGCTAAGTAGTCTAAAGACAACATGCCCTTAGAATTGCAAGGCACACTTGGGACTCAAGAAATAGGTTTAGGTCACAGGTGTAACAGACTTAGGCTTCACATTTTATAGAGTCTACGAAAGCTGACAACAGTTAGTGAGAACAGTTCAAAGCAGATAGAGGCCATAAAAAATATCCTACAAAATATTAATTAACCTTTATTACAGTAGCCTATGAAATATGAAGCCATTTGTAAGCAGTTTGATTAATTCTTATTTAAATGCTTGGAAGTTTGCCTCGGCACTAGAGAAAGCAAACGGGCAGACCAACTAGCAAGAACTTAACATCGGTCATGACACCATAGCTCTACAACAGTTTCGCCTTAACGATCACTCGTTAATACATCACATCAAGATGAAAGTCAGATATTTCCTAAAAACACCCTTCTTTGTGTAAAACTATACCAGACCTTCTCTAAAGCAAGTTTAAGGACCACAGTTCATCCAGTTTTCACTAATGGAAATTTACAACTCCTCCTCCCCTCCATTATCTTACATTGCAGTAGAACACAAGGTTCAGATAGTCTCATTTACATGTTTTTTTTTGTCTGGTTGGGGTTTTTTTCCCCTTTCTCCTCGTGCAACAAAGTGAGGATAAAAATTTTTAGGCAGGACACCCATCCTAAACTTTCTAAGAATGCACTTCCTGTGTGATAAGGACCACATACACAAACTGAACAAGAGAAAATAACTTTTTCAAACTAAATGCAAAATAAACTTTTAGTAACCATGTATTTTTTCCTCAGTTTGATCATAGAATTGTTTTAGATGGAAAAGACCTCAAAGATCGTTGAGTCCAACCACTAAATCAATCTTTCAAAGAAAAATTAATCTCTGTATCATCTGCCTAACAAACAGATTGATACATAAAACTGATGATCCAAACTATGGTTTCAATATCCAAGCCAAAGTGCACTTCAGAAGCAGCCCAGCAACCACTTCCAAGACACTGCATTGGTATCTGATTGCATACTACAGCAAATCCAATCACACTGTGCTTTTGATATCAATCACACAGGATAGATTAAGAATATCATAAAATTAACCTTGAAATTTAGTACAATGCTTTTGCCAGATTACACAAACTAGTACATTTCCTAACTGCAAAACAAGATGTTTTATCTTAAGTAATCATATGGATTCAACAATGGCTTGAGTACCATACAGTGGTACATGGTAGGAGACAGATTAGCTTTTGCCAGGAAGATCTGCATACTTTTAAGTAATCTAGATCAGAGTGTTTCCAACTCACCACCACTTCAGATGGCCACAAGTGAGTCAGCACTTCGGTCAGTGGTAATTTTTACCTTTAAACAGGAGATAAAAGTAGGGTTGAATTCTATTAATCTGACATTCCAATTGCAGGCCATGGCTTTATTTTCATTAAAGCAATCACCTTTTATGTCCGATAAGTCTTACAGTTAATCAAGATGCAATTACTTAATCCACAGGAAAGAATCAGCTGCAACATACAAGAACCAACTCACACACCTACACTTAAGCACCTAAAATGCTAATTGTGTACAGATGTTGCAGTTCTAAAGCTAGTTTAAGCAGCCCCTAGTGATAGCATTGGTAATATCAGAATTAGAAATATCAGAACTTCTTAGCACACAAAAATACTGTTGCAAATACAATATATCTAAGGTAGGCAATTAAAAAACACAAATGTTTGAAGAGCAAGACATTAAGCTTTGGATCTTAAACTGCTGTTTTATTTTTCAATATTTAAATTACCTTTTAAGTGCTCACTTTAGAAAAAAGAATGCTTCATGGGAGTTAAGACATTTTAGCAATGCATTTACAAGAGATTTCCCTCCCCTCCAATTCTGCTCAAACTGAAATGACTAACTTTTGAATACACCAGACCTCATGCTTCTAAATGCTTAAGAGGGGGGAGAAATGCACCAAACTACCCAAAAAACCAAATTTTCAGCCTACCAAGCAGAGCATTAACTGTACCAGACAAGGAGATTATATGGTGCATGGTTAGATTTTCCTTCTGATAAAAAGAAATAAGGTTTGTCAAGTCTAATAGAAATAATGGGAATATCTCAAAGTAAGGGAAACAAAACAAGCTGGAACCTTAATTACACCAAAAGAAGTATAAGTAATCTAATTTTAACCAAGAAAAAAAAAAACAAACAAAAAAAAACACAAGATTGATTTGAGTACAGTGGCTTAAAGCATAGAATGAAGTCCTGAACTCAGCAAAATCATTATTTCAGTGATGAAGATTTTACACATGTTAACTACACAGTGACCCTCTACAAAGACACTTTTACAGGTTGGAAGGGACCTCTAGGAATCTTCCAGTCCAACCATCCCTCTACAGTGGGGTTGGCTAGAGAAGGCTGCACAGGAGTTTGTCCAAACAGGTTTTTGGAGTCTTCAGAAAAAAGAGTCCACCTCCTCTGTGCAGTCTGCACTACTGTTCTGTCACCCTCAAAGTAAAGAGGTTTTTCATCATGCTTAGGTGGAGCTCCCTGTGTTCTGGTTTGTGCCCACTGCCCCTTGTCTTATCATTAGGCATCACTGAAAAGAGTTATCTCATGCTAACACTCATCCTTTAAATATTTATAAGCACTGATAAGATTCCCTGTCACCCTTCTGTGGACTAAAGCACCCCACCAGGTCTCATCCTTTCCACATAGAGGAGATGTTCCAGGGCCCTAATCTTCGTAGCCCTCTGCTGGACTATCTCCAGTAGTTTCCTGTTTCTTGAACTGGAGAGCCCAGACCCAGACACAGGACTCCAGATGTGGGCTCAGCAGGGCAAAGGAGGAGATTACAATCTCCCATGACCTGTTTGTCAAACTCTTAATGCAGGTCAAGATACCACTGGCTTTCTTAGCCACACACCACACTGCTAGACTAGGGTTAACCTGTCCAAATCTGCATGCTACAAGAATATCCCAGAACCACTGCCAAGGCCAGGAATTCTTCTGAAAAGTTTATATCCAGATTTCAGTTCTGTTGCTTTCATCTCCATAGCTGCTGCTTCTCTTTATGTGACATGAAAGAATAACCAGCAAAACCCATTTTTTGTATGCAAAGAGTATGGCATTTATACAATTTATACTTAACACATGCATGGGGCCCTGTACCCCATATGGTAGCTTGGTTCATCCCCTAAAGCCATTTTAGACATGATCCACAGCTCTTCCCACACTTTTGGGAACAGAGATATCACATACAAATACCTCCTCAGTGCAAAGCACTAGTAGTGATTCAGAGCCAAACCTCCACTGTCAGTCATGAAGGCATTTATTTCTGAAGGGGATCCAACTCTGCAATTGGAGTAGCAATGCCACACCAGGATGCCACTAAAGTACAGACTGATTCAGCAGAGATACCACTTTTATCTTCTTGCCCAGAAGCACTCCATGAATGCCATTTCGACACTCTTGACAATGAACGGGATGAATGTTTGGGCACAGTGAGCACTGTCCCAGCCCCTTGGCATGCTCACATTGCACTGCACAGCATAGAAGAGCTGGGCCAGCAGACAAGGTTCCCCTATCAGCAAACCACTACACCTCAGATACAGCATATACACTTTGCTATTCAGAGACATTTGTCAATCCACCTGTTTCCCCCATCAGGCACACTGGTAACATTCACCAGGCAGCATTGTGTGCAGGGAGAGTGTGATACATGCTTCAGCCAAAGCCTGGCAGAGCTCATCCTGTGCTGTTCTTTCTGTACTGGCAAAGCCAAGGAACTCGGTCAGGTCTCCAGATGCTTGATAGAGAAGGGGAGTAGTACCCACTTGCATCATCCCTAACTGGATATGTACTACCATCTCTACTTAGTTTTCACACCAATGAAGCTAGGAAAGAACAGAGGGAGCAAGGAGGGGGAAAGGAGCAAACACTACATCTGTTTCAGTACCATTAAAAGGTGACACAGTTGAAGTACAAAAAGAAAATCAAATGTCCAAAACGGACTTGCTTAACACTGCTCTTAGAGCCAATCCCTAACAACTGCTATATGCAGAACAGTTGTCTTCTAGTCAAAACATCAAGTCATGCAGCTTAGAAGGAAATGTGGAGAGGATGAAGTCCTTACTGGTAAACCTTGAACCACATGAAATCATTCACCTAAGCGAAGCCATCATGCTGTAACAGGAGCTTGCTCCAGCTCTCTGTAATTGTGTGCAAGAATTTAACGAATGACTACTTAAAGCCTTTTTTTCTGAACGGCTGTGTATGAACTGTAATTAGAAAGCTTTTTTTTCTTTTGCTAATCATGACTAGATTTACTAAGCTCTGTGACAATAATAGTAAATTCTATATTCATTAAATGGATGTATTAAGTATTTATAAAAGTATGGGAAGTATTTCTGGCACAGAAGTTTTTTTATTGCAGAAGACCACTGCTTTTAGTTGTATTTAAAAATTGGTATAGAAACCAGTGTAATGTAACAAATGTCCATATGCATTTTCAACTTGACAGTGGCCATTTACTTTACAGCCAGGAAAGAAATTCTAGGCAATAGAGCCCATATGAAATAAATTAAATCAAAAGATAAGTTTTATTTTAAGCTCTGCAACACCCATTTCCCCAAGCAGGGTCTCCATGTGTTCAAAAACCACAAGATGAAGTATGATGCACTGAAGACCCACACTTACTAGACTGGTATGTTCAGTAACAGTTCAGGAAGTGACTGCAGCTCAGATGTTTTTCATATTTGAGTTGTTTTCCATCTCTTTTTTGCTAATGCTAATTTAACAGCTGTCAGGATCAATCTCAGCCCACTAACTCTGAGACATAGATGGATGCTGGTTTAGCACTGATACTTTATCAATTGCCAGCACTCCCACACTGATCCAGGGGAGGATGCTTGGTCTAAGTCTCACACCAAGGAGCAGTATGGTCCATATCACAGAATATAAATGGCTGGAAGAAACCTCAGATATCATGCAACCCAACTCTTGACTCACCAATGAAGGATATAACTAAATCATATCCCTAACCACCAGGTCCACATGGCCCTTCAATATACTCAGGGATGGTGATTTCACCACTGCCCTGGGCAGATCATTGTTTGAGAACCCCTTCAGTGAAGAAATATTTCCCAACATGGGGCCTAAACCTCTCCTGGTGCAGCTCATCACCACTTCCCCTAGCCCATTGTTTGACATCAAAGAGAAGAGAGTGTCCCACTCCTCTTTCCAACCTCCCATAGAGTAGTTGTAGAGAGCAATGAACTCTCTCCTTGGCATCCTCTTCTCCAAACTGAAGAACCCCAAATGCTTCAGATGCTTCTCATCAGTCATGTGCTCCAGGTCCTTTACTGAACACAATACTCAAGGTGTGGTCTCACTGGTGCTGAGTGCAGAAGGATGATCACCTCCCTGTCCCTGCTGGCCACAGTATTTCTAGTACGAGCCAGGATCCCACTGGCTTTCTTGGCCATGCTGCTGACTCATTCAGTCAACTATGTCTGGGAAATGTCTGACTCAGGTGGTATCAGGTAAAAAATGTCCTTCTATTACGAGAAAATTCATGAGTACCATTCTTGCGGCAGCAGCTGTTTTGCAAACAAGAACTTCTAAGATGCATGCAGAGTGCATGGGATTACAAAACATTCCCCAGCTGACCAACTGCAAGCTGCAAACTTGTTTTCATGTGAGCCAAGAAAAGTATCCTGCAGATCCAGATCTTTGGACATACTGGCACCTTCTTTAAGGGAATATTTCTAGCTTGTATACAGGGTTGGATTCTATTGGTTAAATGGGTCCATGTGAAAGATAAGAAAGCATGTAAGAATTGGCCACTTTGGGCAGTAGATAGTCTGGGAGATTGGGGAGTTAGGGACTTCCTTTAAGTGCTTCTGAGACTGTTTCTATAAGGACACCCTAAGAATCAGATGCTGGGGTATTATTTTGATGTTGTAGTAAAGCACTTCTGAGATTCTCTACCGTCAACATTTCTGGAGTTCCATTCTGAAGCAATGAGGTTTGCGCAACCATTCATCACCCAAATGGCACCCCAATACAGGGGTTACAACACACCATTTCCCAGAATACACCATGAGGCAGATAACTAGACTGATCATTTCCAACAGACTCTTAAGTATTCAGTATAGTACTTTGCATATGGATAAAGCTCAGCTAAAAAAAACTTTAACAAAGTGCTGGGTCAAACACATCTAAAGACAAAGGATCCATCCCCAGATGTTAGCCATCTTCCCTGCTCAAGGTAACATATTAATTGGAATTTCTTAGCTTTCACTTCATTTATGCCTTCTACTTCTAGGCCTTGAGCATTCAGGGTTTTCTGCCCAAAGCCCCTTCTGCAGCTTGTAAAAAGAGTTTTAAAAAAATATTACTGACCAAGCTTGGTCAATCACCTTGAACCTCAGTTTTTATGGATTTAAAAAAAGTTTAATACTAGAAGCAGCCACACCATAGACAAGAGTCAAAAATAACTTCCCAACATCTATTTCCACATGTCAACACATTATGAGCATATGCTATATGAAGCCCCTGCAGCGATCACTAAGTTATCCTCCAGGGTAGTCCCTCTCCCTGGCAGCACAGCTTACATTCCTTACTCCTAAGCCCTGCATTTGTGTGAATCTTCTTTGAATGCCCAGGCAACACAAGCCAGTCCCTGTGAGTGGAAGTTAAAAATGAGTTAGTGTCAGAACCAGTAATTATGCCTATGTAGATGAAACAGGGAAAACCCTTTCCATTACAATTGCCCAGCAGCAGCTTGTGTAACACAGCTGGTTTCTAGGGTTTTAACTTCTACTAGGCATTTTGTTGCCAGTACTAGTTTTGTTGCTGTAATATACTCCAAGAATTTGCTTTATTGATGAAATGAACAGAAAACATTTAACTAAGCCTAAACTGTACTAACAAGTTTTAATTAAGATTCTTTACATGAAGTGAGCACTCATAACTTTTCCCAATTATCTTACATACAACTGGCACAAAGATGACAAGTTAAATGCCATCTGTAACAATCCATTCACCTTATTGAAATATTGTTGCTCTGAGCTTTTGCATAAGACTTTAAAAAAAAAAAAGAAGATTTTCACATGGCAAGTACAGCAACATACTCTGCCTTATCTTCTCCAGCTGCATCAAAAGACAAAATGTGCACCTACCAGATGTCAAGTTTTGTATCCAGGAGGACAAAAAATGCCTTGACGTCATTATCAGAAAGCACAAGACCCCTGAAGCATGACATTAATATAAAGCAGATTGAAAAACAAGTGAAACAATCTTTTAGGGCTGTTTAAATATCTGATGCTCGTAATTGCCAAGAACTAGCTTGGCTTTCAGTCACCAAGAACTTCCCTACTGACTCACAACAGAATTTTCTACATGCCAAGAGGCTCCTCCTGAGAACCATCCCACTTCCTTACCATTACTAGCTTGCTGACAAGGCTGTGTCAGCATTTCACACCCAAGAAGCCCTCCTAAAACTTTTGATTTAAACTTTTCAAGGCAAATCCATGCCCAAACAAATGGAGCACCCCAACTGCAAAAATGCCTTACCTAATTAAGTCATAGAAAACTGCAAAACAAAGGAAACCTCAGGCTTGTAAACATCATCTCACCAACTTAACATACTTGTGCTAACAGCTGTGTTAATTTGTTATATATTATTTCTCCCCAAACTCAGAGTTGGATTTGAGCAATGCATTTCAAAGTTAGATGATAATGATGAAAGATAAGCAGGAGTAAGAGATCACTGTGGGGTATATTGCTGAAAATATATACTTGTGATGAATATCACCATGGAAATTGAATTCTTATCTCTTAGGCTTGTAAACATCTGGGGCAATTCTATGATCCTTAAACTGATCCTGCTTCTTATTCATCACAGAACAGATCAGGGAATTGTGCCCCATTAAGAAGCATAAATGTTTGCTCCATGTCTATTGCTAACATCTAAATTCTAATGCTACTTTATAGCAGGAAACTAGAAAAACATTTTAGAGCCATTTGAGATTTTGCGCTTATGATCCCATACACCTAGCATATCACCACTGAAGTGGATTTGGAAACGGACTTTAAGGGAAATAGAGAATATAAGAGATAATTAGGAATGCATAGGTAACATTTCTTATATAGGTTCTCAGAAGCTATCTATTTGCAATTATGAATTTTTAAAATGGGAAAATCAAATTGGCCATTGAAAGTAATTGCTAGCTATTGGAAAAACAATTGTGGAGAAGACTCTCCCAGCTCAAAGTTGTATGCATTTAAGATTAAAGACACGAACTGCAAGGTCACTTTCAGGAAACCACAAGGACCTGAAGGTACTTTTGTCAGTCTAAGGTCTGTCATCTCCAGCCAGCAATTGTCCACATACACCATTATCCAATAACAGGACAACCCTTCAAATGAAGGCTTCTGTGTTGTATTCATCATGCATTTACACTTCCTAAACTGTATGCAAGTTAAGTATGTAACAGGAAATATGCTGCTCTAAGAGGTAACACAACCTGCCTGACCAGAAATGACTATTAAGAGAGCTCACCAGACACTTTTGCATTCTCCTTAGGCTGTAGAAATTCAGATAGAAGATAACTTGAGTTAACTTATGAGTGGCAAATGCAGGTCTTGGGAAGAGAACCTAAACAGCCACTCAACCCCACCATTTCCTACTCCCACCAGGGCAATACCCTTCCATTTTAAATGCTGACCTGAAAGAGAAGCCATTAGTATTAGAATTGCAGTAGACTAATAACATTACAAGAAACACTCTGCTACAAGAGCAAAGATACCTTCAACCCGTGAATTGCACCACTGAGACTTCAGTGGGAAAAGCACCAAGTATCTCAGCAGGAGCGTCCTTACACTACCAGAATAAAAACAACATTCACAAAATCTGTCACAGAAAGTTCTGCTTGCTACCACTCCAACAGTTTCCAAAGTTAAATTTCCCAGAATGGTTCGAATTTCTCCAAAACTCACAGCAAGTGTTCCACTGCTGTTTTGTAGAAGTAGTGCAACAGCAACGATTTTTAAGAGCAATTTAACTGTGTCAAGACAACATTATTTTAAGGTTTGATGACTGAGTACATACAGCTTGCAAGAAGAGTTAACTTAACTTGTAGTTCCACATGCACTTGCGCCGCAAATGAGTAAGGGCTGAATGGTCTATAAATACTTTTACTACCACGGATTTGGTTTCTTTCCAGGACTAAGGCAAAAAAAAAAAAAAAAAATGCTCAGGCACCTGAAACTTTATCCTCTGGGGGCGAGTTACAGCTGCTTCCATACACAGCTTTAACAACCTGCACCGCTATCACAAGCGGCACAATCGTCCTGCTCGCTTATCACAGCCTAAAGAAGGGGACGTCAAGGGGGAGGATAGGGTGCACGCCAACACTGCTAGCTTGGGAGAGGAACGAAAACACACCGAGAAGAGCGATTCGCCCAGGCACGCAGCAGGCAAACCCTTTCTATGCCGCACAGCACAGGACAAAGTTAAGCTAATCGGGAGCAACCTAGGGAAGCGCTGACAAACACTACCTGCTACCCCCTCCCTCCACCAAGCCCCGGTACCGCGCTCAGCCCGCCGGCGAGAATCCTCCGTCCCCGACCAGCCCAACTCGGGCGGGCCCCGCGCCCCCTCGCCCGCCTGGAGGAGAGAAGTCTGCAGCAGCACCTACCCGACCGGCTGCGGATGATATCGCGGAACTCATCGGCTGCGGCTTCGTCCTCGCCAGCGGGGCCAGGGCGTCCCGCTTCAGCCATGCCCAAGGAGTGCAGTTAGGGAGAGAAAATCAGGCAGGGAGGTACAGCTGAGGCGAGAACAGAAGGAACACAGGACGGCCCGGGACAGGTGCAGCGCTGCCCTCCCTGAAATAGCGCCGGGGCGGCGGCTCCGGCCCCCTCCCGCCCCCGCCCCGCCCGGCGGTCGATGAGGAGAGGAGCAATTAGCGAGCAAATGGCCCCACGCGGGGCAGGAATGACTGAGCAGTGCTCACGGCATCGTCTGCGCGGCCGCGGGGCGCGAATAAGGGCCGGGACCGGGAGCTGGGCGCGGAGTCGTGGCGGAGTGCTGGGGCCTTTCAACTTTTTCGGAGAGGACCTCCGCAGCCGTATATTGGTGCGACCCCCTGCTCAGGCAGCGTTGGCCTCCGCGGAGGATTTTCCCAGTAGAGGGGTGCGCGGTTTTAAGGGAACCGCGTTGCCTAGCACGGGCTGAGGGTGCCGACGCCGCATCCCACGGTGGTGCCACAGGAGCACCCCCGCGCACCGCAGCATGGCCAGGACCGAGGAACAGCCCTACCTGTCCGACTGAGGCCAAAGGGCCTGCGAGCTGAGTTTCAGGGAACAAATGAAAAACACGGCAGAGTTTGTCCTTTATAATTCATCCTTAGAAGGCTGGCACTTCTCTGAAGCCACCTGGTCAGTTGACACCTGCAGGCTTGTCAAATATTTCATATCTTGTGGAAAAGAGGACGCAGAAAACATTTCCTCTTGTGTTTGATATGGAAAGCAGTGGTTTAGGCCCCTGTTACCACAGGGGGAGATGTCAAGGGACAAAACACATCCCAGTGCCACCTTTCCATTAAATGTCAGTTTGCTTGACTGCCTCCAGCCCACCGTTATTCCTTTCACTTCAATTTTCTTTCCACACTGACATTCAGGACTTGCCTTTTATGCTCAGTTTCCCTCACCTCACCAGGTCCCTAAGTAGTGTTCATCACCTCATGACAGAAGCAACTAGGCCCAGGAAATAGATGTGCTGGAATGTACTTAAACGCCCACTCTTCCTGTGGCAGAAACCCAAGCTCTTCAAACCCATACCTTACAATAGGGACAGTAAGAAGACAGACAATCCCCTAGTTTTATTTATTAGTTGATAAAGCAACAATGTGACATATTTAACACAAATTTAGCCTAATTGCTTCTCAGCTTTAACACCATTCCACAAATTCATGAACAGATACAGAAGGAGAGGAAATTAAGGATAAGTTGTAAAAAGGATCTATGCTTTCACTTATGCTTAAAGCAATTGGTGCTGGTCTCTTCTCACAGGTAAATAGTGACAGAACAAGAGGCAATGGCCTCAAGCTGCAACTGGGTAGGTTTAGACTGGACATTAAGAAAAAATTTTTTCACAGCAAGAGTGGTCAGGCGTTAGGATGGGCTGCTCAGGGAGGTGATTTAGTCACTAACCCTGGATGTTTAAAAGTCATTTGGATGTGGTGCTTGGGGGTATGTTTTAGGGTGCACCTTTTTGAGCAAGGTTATTGGTTGGACTGCTGAGGGTTTTTTTCCAGTCCGAATGTTTCTGTGGTTCTGTGACTTGAGTATATCAGAAGTATACTTGTCTGAGGATAACAAAGTTAAATAAAAAACCCAGGATAAAACTAGGTAAGAAAACCAGGTCAGAGACAATGATCAGTCAGAGAATGACTTTTTATAGGCAGAAAGGCAGATGGTTGTAATCAGATACTGAGAAAAGTGTCCCCATGTGAAGCAGTGGGGTACACCCTCCATACAGGTGTTGTGTCATGGCTGGATTCTACCCTATTGTGGTTCATCTTATGAGATGAAGTAGGTGGGAAGTTTTGCACAGTCTGAAATTTCCAAAAGTATTTTCCAGATTTATTTGTAACAGTAAGTGTTTATTACTCTATCAAAGTAGGAAAAGAATGAAGTATTTCCAGTCTTAAATAATAAAGAAACATTACTCTGACTCAGAAAAGACACGCAACTGGCCTCCAGTTACACGAGGGAGAGATACTGTTCTTTTCCCATATTCCCATTTTCAATTCCCTCTGGTCACCTGTGGCGTATGCCAGCTCTCAAACTTCCAGTGATGCAATTTTGGCTCCCACCACAGGGGTTCTTGCTAGAAAACCTGTCTGAGATCAAATTACAGGCTGGGCTACAGCACTGCATCTAGCGGAGAGTGTAATTTGTCCTCTGCATCACCATTCTGTTTAATGCCCTGTTATCACCCACCTCCGAGTTTTTCCCAAGTTATCAGCTAGATTTTCCCAGTCCCACAGCAGTTTAGACACTCAGTAGTTTGTGTCTGTCTCCTTGGGGCTTGTTTTCTCTCATTTTGAATTGGACTTTGTTTTTGCATTCTGATGCTTTAGGGAAGACAGGAGTTTGCGCATGCATTCCTCTCCCCCACAATACACACAGAATTGCAGAGTTTAAAATGGAATTCATGTATTCCTCAGCAGCTGATCCAGAGCCTCCCATGCCTTGTGTGTTCTATCTTTAAAGCCCACATGGGGAGATGGTATAGTTGCTTCTCTCTTGTTTTGCTAGTTCATCTGGAATTGAGCTTGTCTGGCTTCGAGTGCAAAATGAAGGAAAAAATAATTTTGTCTCTTTATGGACAAGTTGTGAGCATTGTTCTTCCATAAGAGGAATGTAGAAGGAAGTAAATCAGGGCAGAGACAAAAATTTCATAACTGACGTTTCTGTGACTCCAGACTGCCTGTATCAGTAGCCAAAATCTCTCAGTACTGTGATTTGATGACAGTAGAGCACTGCCTCAAATAAATGCTGAATTGGTGGTGCTTTGTTTTACAAACATAGGAAGACTGTACACAGAACTTGAATTCTAGAAATCTTGACAGATTTGGCTAAATTTATGATC